>JAQFZC010004974.1:0-15008 GCA_034695205.1 Dicyrtoma fusca | reverse complement strand
AATTGCGGAATTAGAGAAAAGTGGATGGAAATAAGTGGACGTTTTCCTGTACTTCCAAGGAATCAACAAAATTCAACACAATTCAAGATAATTCAACAAAATCCAAGATGCTCTCGTCCTCTAATGCAGTAATGATGCGGGAGTAATGCTCCACCAACACGCAACCACAAAAACATTTTTTATTTATCCTTATTTCAGGGGTCACCCATAAATTATGCTGCTGCCCAAACATTTTCCAAACATGTGGCTAAAATGGGAAATCTTGGAACTTACTATACGTCATGTATGGACTGCCCCCTACTTGGTGTTTTTTAATTTAATTTTTGCGTTCCCATCACATGCAAACCCCGTGGAAGATCCAGCAAGGAATCTAATCACCCCCGTCCACGCAATCAGCCACTCTAATTCACCAAATACTCCCCCCCCACATCCAATCAAATCAACCCCCCCCCCTTGCATTACTGAAATATAAGGGACCCCGCATAAACCGCCCCGTCCTCTTTAAATAGAACTTGAGTCTCCATTTCCTAATCGTATTTGAGCCTTTTGTTGAATGTAATTTGTGCGTGGCGCTTACCCAGTAGAAGAGCCAGAAGGTGAAGGCGGCGAGGAAGGCGAGGAGCATCATGACGGCCCTGAAGAAGAAAATCCGCGGCATCGTCGCCGGCGGCGACCGCCAGAAAATCGCCCACAGCGCCCCCACCAGCGCCACCAACTTGACACTCAGCGTCAGCAGGAACGCGTGGCACTCCGGCCCACACTCCCGCCCCCCGCCCACCCCCGCCATCCCCCTCCCTCCCCCGAACCCCACCCCACGACCCACCACCATCACCACCGGCGACCCCACCGCCACCACCCCCAACACGCCCCCCAACACACTCCCCCCCCAACGACCACACCACGACAGGTTGTGCGCCGGATACACCTCGGGGGTCATCGGAGCCCACTTTATGCTGCTTCCACCGCCCCCGCCGCCCCCGCCACCCCCCACCGGTGAGTTACTCCGGTCGGACGTGTTCCCCGTGACCGCTGTCGCCCCGTCCCCCCACCCATCGTCGTCCCCCACGTCCACCACCGCCGTCCCCCCGCGTCTACCCTCCAACCCTCCCACCCCGTCCACCAGCCCATCGAACCCCCCCTCCCCCATCCCCTCCATCATCTCCAACTCACTCCCATGGCCGCTCTCCGGCGTCTCCAGCAACGGCTCCTCACGGCGACCGCGACCCCCGCCCCTGCAAACGACAAACAAGAAACGTCCCTCGTGAGTTATTTCTGTCATCTCATTCATTAATTTTCTATTCTCACGGGGAACCCACTCCTCCTGTCACCCCCTTTTCAATTCAAACAACTTTTTCAATCGTCAAACAGCCCGGTCTGCCTAAATTGACGAAATGTTCGTATTGGCTTCTTTTGAATTGTCCATAGCATTCCACACAACGAAGGAACATAAAATATTTGCAGCCTCCTTAAAAAGTGGAAAAGGGGCCATTTTCTCATTTTCCCAAGAAACAGAAACACTTACTTGTGTCTCTTGTGCAAGACTGAGACGTGGACTATTTCGATGAAAATGCGGAAAGTGATCCGGGAGTTTGAATGCGTGTACGTGGTGGATGGCAACGAGGGAGCTGCGATGTTTATTGCCGCTAATTAGCCACCAAATTGCTTTGCAAATTCCACAGCACTGCTTAATTCTGTAAAACTTGCCTTGCTTTGCAGTCGCAGTTAAACTTTTGTAAATTCTTGGCAAGTACCGCTGATCTGAGTCGCACGGAGGCCGTCCATAAATTACCTTCACAAAGACCAGTGCCAGGTGAAGAATTGTGTCTTGTCAAAGATTCTCGGGGGCAATAGTGACTAGAATTTGATTTGGGGTGTAATTTATGGACGACCCCCCGGCCTGTCCCAGGCGGTTAGCTCAGGTCGTTCAGTTGACATTTGTATCTGCTTTTAAATGTTTCACTGGCCACTTTAATTGAGTTCAGCCTTTCTTTTATGGCCCGACGGCTTTTCTCCTCCAATTAAACGCCAATAAAGCCTAAACTCATCTTCAGCTGCATTTCTACTCCCTTTGGGGATCTGCATAAATGACGCCTCCAAAACAAGGGGAATTTAAAAGCAAAGTGGAGAAAATACTTTATTTACTTGGTCTTGAGAAGAGGCAATCTTTGATGTAGATCATTTGGGAAGGGTGCAAATTGTTCAACTTTTAAAATAATGTAGAATGTCACATGTAATTACATCATTCGAAAACCTGTTACATTAGTTATGTTTTTAAAATGCAAGGGTAATTTATAACAAGTCCCTTGGCCGACTGTGGGAATCTCCTTGTTTCGTGATTTCCTTTGAGGGCCAGTTAGGGGCTGCGCATAAATGACGCGTTTTGGATTTGTGCAGGGTGTAGCATGAGTGGAGATATCGTTGGGGGTAGTGTGTCTGGATTGGGAGGTGATTTGTGGACGTCCCTTGCACTGGTGAAGAGTGAAGGAGTGAGTGGAGTGGCGGCTGGCGGTGCTGGGAAGATGTTTGACAAGTTTATGGCCACCACACACTACACACTCTTGACGGAGATCGCATCTGAGAAGATGAGGAGAGACGGAAGATGCGGACGAGTCATAAAACTCATTTCAACTCCAACACAAATCACAGGATGACGCAATCCAAGGAACAACAATGTCTTTATTTTCCACCCAGGGGCCTCCCACATGTTACGTCCCCCTATACCCCCTACCTAAATGTCATTGTAATTGATAATTGTAGCGTGTAGAAAAGCACTTGGGAAAAAACTTGGTTATACTGGCAATATTTGGCTGATATGTGATATGTGGGAGGCCCCTGGTTGATGGGTTGGAATTGCATGGGAACTTGAATTAAACTCTCGAAATGACAGACTGAGGCAGATGTCCGTTGAGGCGACAAACTGCCCCAGGACAAATGAAGGGACAAACGCCAAAATATTACAAGTCCACGCATTTCAACTTTTTTATTTTTTTCGTCATTTTCAACATTTATTTTACATGTTGAGTCGCTCATTACAAGAGCCTCGCATTCCCCATCCACTCACGCATGCACTCGTCCACTCACGGAAGGGGACGCCTACAAATTACGTCCTCACGAAATAACGGAATTCCACTCATTTAACAAGAGGGGGAAACTATGCGAATGTCATTGAAGGTTCCTCTTGTAATTTATGCATAGCCCCGTCGCACCAACGTCAATGCAAGTTTGCCTATTTACATTTTACACACGGGTAGAAACTGTTTTGTACACATGGTTTTTAAAAGGCCAAAAAAAAACAAAAAAACACGTTTCAAATTGTGTGTAAAAGCAAGAAATTGCAAAAGCAAAAATTGATGTATTTACATCTTTTCAAAAGTTGCAAATCGTTCTACAGTACAAATTATTGAAAGGGTGGCGCATCCCTCATTTGCTCGGTTAAAAGAGATGTAAACTGTTCTGTTTACATGACTCTACACAGGTAAGCGAAAGGTGAAAAGCAACCGAGTAGGAGCTCTGCATAAATGACTTATTGAAACGCATCCGGCGAAAAATGTGTGGAAAATACGTGAGCAATTTATACAGAGCCCCTTTTGAAACCTTGATTGGGGAGGGCGCAGGAGTTTGCGTTGAGGAAAGGCGTGGCGTGAGCCCCGCTGACCTTTGACCGGGAGATTAGTGTGGTGGGGGGACGTTGGAGGGTTGACGTACCTGGACTGACTGATGGAGCGATGGCCGTTGTGGTGCCGCGGGTGGCGGGAGGTGGGCGTGGCTTTGGGTGCGAGGCCACTCCCACTCACACTTCCGTTCAGGCCGTTGAGGCCGTTCAGTTGGTTGCCCTGGTGACTCCGACGACCGGACCGGTTGCTCACTTCGCTCAGGCCGCTCTTGAGCGACTCCGTGTCCATCCTACGCACTCGGCCCTCCCCCGCTAGCTCCGCCCCCACTTGCTCCGCCCCCACCAGCCCCTCCCTCTCTCCGTCCAAAGCTCCAGTCACCGCCCACTCGACCAACAAGGGACACGTCTGTTCATTCTTGAGCACTTGACCTTCAACCGCAGCTCACCAAGCAATCACTGCAAAGCACAACAAACGAAATGAACAAACACTCCAAGAATTGACAAGAACAGGACACGTGATGTTTAGTCCACAGAAATAATTAACGCCTCCCACACTTGCCAAAGAACGGACAACTCCAACACCGCCCACTCTTTCCCCACCAAACAGTTGTGCTCAGCCCCTTCAAGTACTTGAAATCCAACAACTTTTCAAATATGTATGCACACATGAAATGTTCACCATTTTCACCTACGTTATATTTTGCATTTTAAAAAACGTAAAATTTAATCATTTGCACATTTTCAAGAGGGTGGCGTTATATTTTACAATTTGTAGAGTGTAAATATGACAATTCCTTCACTTTGTCTGCATGAATCTCATTATTTATGGATGACCCTTGAGGATGCTAGAAGGGAGGAAAGGACAAGGACGATGTCGTCGGTTAAGAAGCAAAATGGGTTACATCCAAAAAACACCAGAAGCTGCATGGTTCATATCCACGAACTCTTAAAAAGACTTCGTGGATATGAACCATTTTGCTTTTAGTGTTATTTGGATGTAACCCATTTTGCCTCGTAACCGACGATGTGCGTATTCGGTGACCAATGCTAAGGATGGACAGATGGCCAATACTCAATGCACGTCGCATTAAAATAAATAAATTCCTTCTTTCGTCCTTTTTTAAACAAGTAATTTTATTAATACGCAACTCTAAACCACCCAAATAATTGTTCCACAGCCAGTAAAAGTAAATACAATTCTGAATTAAACAAGTTGCAGGGAGCACTCCATAAACTACGCTTACACTCTAGTAATACTTTCTCAGTCACTCCCCCAACTTCTCGTACAGCCGACCCCCGACCGCCCGGAACTCCTCCTCCTCCTCCTCCTCCCCTCCCTCCACCACCCCCTCCAGTCTCCGTCGAAGCAACCCCCGGATCTCCATCTTCTGCTTCGTCGTCAGTCCCCGTCCACCCCCATCCCCGTCCCTTATGGGTGCCAGCGGATCCTCCCCCTCCCTCTCCACGTCCCCCCATCCCCCACTCCCTCCTCCACAGGAGGATGACACGTGGATGTTCCACAGGAACTGACACACCATCAGCAGCACCCCCACCTCGCTCCGCCCCTGCAGCAGCGTCAGCAAAAGCTCCACCCCTCCGCCCCCCAGAAACGCCCCGCACGCCCTCCCATCCACAATAATGTTCATCAAAACCCCGAGAGTGGCGGATACGAGCTCCTCCCCCCCTTGCCCCTCCCCTCCCACTTCCATCTGAAGCGACCGCATCAGCTTCTCCACGTGCTCCGCCTGTCCCCCCACCCACCCCCGAATCACCCGACTCCTCGTCAGGTTCCCCAGCACCTTCATCACCTCCGTCCGCCCCTCCAAGTTGGCCCACGTCAGGTACGGGTACAGATTCTGGGCCGTCTCCAGAGGCCCCTCCCTCTCCCACCGCCCCTCCCCTTCCTCTTCTTCGTCCTCACACGCCCCTCCTCCGCCCCCCTCGTAGTTCTGGTAGAAAGTGATGTTGTTGAGGGTGGACATGACGCAGACGATGAGTTCCTCGGAGTAGGACGTAAGCTCCTCCCCTCCGTCCCCCTCCCCCTTGGCTCCGATGATTTCGTTGAGGAGGGCTACCACTGAGGGGTCGGCCGACAGGTGGTGACCAATGGCGGGGGTGAGACTCCAGTTGGCGAGGATGCGGACAGTCTTGATGAGGATGTCCTGGGCCATGCCTGCCCCTCCCCCTTTCGCTCCTCCCCCCGCCGCCGCTGCGTCCAGGTGCAGGGCCAGGAGGCGGACGACGGCGGCGTAGGCGCCCGGCGTGGCGAAGAGCTTGAGACGCATGTCCTCCGAGTGGGCGAGGAGGTTGCCCAGCGTGTAGCTCATGCGCACCACAATGTCCTCCTTCGCCCCCCACGTCTCCAGGATGTCCACCAGACTCGTGGCGAAGGTGTCGTTGGCGCAGATGACGGCGCAGGGGCTCCGCCCCCCGCTGCTCACCACGCTCAGAATCCGCACCACGTTGCTAAGCACGTCCATGTCCTCCACCGTCCAACGAAGCGAGTGGCAGAGCTCGTCCAGGAGCCCCGTGCTTAGCACCTCCTCCACACTCGACTCCTCTCCCAGGACACTCCGCAGGATGGAGGTGAGCTGGAAGGCAGCGTTGAAGAAGGCGTCCCCGCCCCCTTGCAGGAGGAGGAGGGAGGGAATGTGGCTGGGCTCTTCCCCCTCAGCCCCAGCACCCTCTTTTGGTGTTGCCGCCAGATGGTCGTTGAGTGTCTTGAGATGGTGGGCCATGATGGCGAGTAGGCGGAGGTGGAGGAGGCGGCGGAGGATGGGGGCGTGGAGGGCGATGAACTTGAGAGTGCCGTAGCCGTAGATGAGTGCCTCGGTGGTGGGTGGGAGGGGGGAGGTGCGTGCGAGGGCGGGGACGAGGAGGGGGAGGTAGTCGGACTCCGCCAGCGTCTCCCACCCCTCCCGCCACCGACTCGCCTTGAAGACCATCTTGAAGAGCGTAGTGAGATTGTTCCCCCGGAGGCGGCAGTGGAGGAGGAGGAAGGAGGCCCAGAAGACAAGCTCCTCCTCCGATTGGTTCCTCTCCACGAGTGCGAAGACGAGGCGGAGGAGGCGGGCCCGAAGCGGCCCCACAAGCCCCGCCCCCTCCTTCTTCCTCTCCGTCTTCTGCTTCTCCAGGACACTCTGGACGCGCTGGAGCGCGGGGATTATTTCGCTTTTGCTGCTGGAGGCCGAGGCCCCCACGACTTCCAATTGGTCCACAGCTTCCTTGATCTCCTCCTCCTCAGGAGCGAGCTCCTCCCCCGCAATACTGGTCATGGAGAGGGACTTGGCCTTGGCCATGGCGTTCTTCTTTGACTTGTGAGTCTTGTGAGCTCGGCTGCTGCCGGACTTGCCGCTGGTGGGCGGAGAGAGAGCAGAGTCGAGGGAGGCGCCTCCGAGTTGGTGGGCGTGGCCATGGTGGGCGTGGTCGTGGACGTTGGTGTGGATGGAGCCAAGGCCCAGTCCAGTGCCCGTCTCTTCGTCGTCCCAGAGCTCGTCCGTGTCTGCGTCGTCCGTGAGACAGAGGCGGTTGAGGGTGATGGCGGAGGGGGGGCGCTTGCGGGAGGAGAGGCCCCAAAGGAGGGCGGAGTTGTGGTCCGTGCCCGTCTTGGGCCGCTGCGTCTGGACAACTCTGGCTCCGCCCCTTGTTAGTCCTCCAGGGAGGTCGGGTGGTGGCTCGACTGGGAAGAAATCTCCGCCCCCCGAGAGGTCGGAGGGGATGAAGGGTGCGGCGTGGTGGGAGTGTTGGAGGGTGGGTGGGGCGGAGCCGTATCTGTCGTTGAGGTGCGGGGGGAGGCGGGGCTGGGTGGCGGAGCGTGATTGGTTGTTGGAGAGTTGGAGTCGGGTCTCGTGGATGATGCGGGAGCAGGGCTTGATGTGCTTGGGCAGCTCGTAGAAGGGCCGGTCGCCACTCCCCTTTCCGTCCGCCATGACCTTAAGTTGACCTTGACTTGGGATCAATGACCTTTTATCTTTATTCCTGACGGACGAGGTTTCCTTCCTTTGTTGCCCTGTGGGTGGAGTTTAAGCTCAGCTTTCTTTCTTTCTTCTCACTCGACCAAAGACCACCACTTTTCCACCGAACAATCCGAAGAATCCGAACCGAAAAACCGAATCTTTCTTTCCCTCGAGTTTCTTTGGGGCACGTTTTCCCAATTTTCACCTTTCCTTCAAGTCAGTCTGTCAGTCTTGGACCTTGGAGTTGGGTTGGGAGTTTGGTAGTGGACTAGTATAGTGGTAGGAATTTTAAATTGACTTAAGCTTGTTCCTTCCCTCAATTTAAGTAACGTGACAAATATTGAATTTTTAGTTTTATTATTGGTTTTTTTAAAAATTATTTTCCTATTATTTTGTGTAATAAATATTTTTGTAATTCTTATTTTATTCTTGCAAAATAAAATGAAGGAAACTTTGTGTGAGTTGGTGTAGAAAGCTTGAGTGCGTAGTCCCGGTGACTGAGGGAAAAGTGTATGGCGTATGGCGTTGGGAGCGTTGATGTTTGGAGGAGACTGAGGCGGAGGAGGATGACGGAGGATGGCGGCGGAGGGGATGGAGGAGAATGGACATTTCAAGAAGAGTTTTCTCTTTTTCAGTTTTTTCACTGAATTGTGAATGGAAGGTAAATGAGGATTCGTCTGTGTGATGTGGTCGGTTGCGGCTGACTGAGACGGAGTGACAAGACAGGACACGAGAGCATCCACTGCCCATCCGTCCTCCGTCGTCACCGTCGCCATGACGATGGCCAACAACAAAGTCAACAACTCTTAGACAGCGGCCAATCAAATCCAAAATCAATCCCGAACTCAATAGAGACCAGACTTATTATCCACAAATGACGACATGCGTCTCCGCCTTCTTCACTCCTTGGAATCCTCCAAGTGCACCCCCCCCCAAGGGAGCAAACCCTCACAAGTCCTTCCTTAACAACTGAAAAACTGGAAACTGCACATTTCCAAATAAGGGTTCAGCACCAGGAAAGATAAAACGTTACATTTACACGCGACAAGAATTGCAAGCTTTGCTATTTACACGTTTGGAAATTAGAGTGTCATTTATGGTGTTAGCTTCGGATCGCATGGACTCGTTCATTGGGAAAGTTTACTTACTTTTGCCGGTCTGTTCCCGCTTGACGTTATTTATGGAAGGCCCTCGTGTAATGGAGTGCAATGCGCAATGTAACGTGTCTTGATTTGAATTTAAAATGTGGATTTTAATGCGGGAATTTTAATTGTGGGGAGACTGGGAAGGAATGCGGAGGGCGGAGTGGGAATGTGGCCCCTCCCACAACACAACTCCCAATTATGCCAGATTTCTGTAAAATATGCAAAAAGGAGGGGCAACGAAATGGAAAATATTTGGGAAGATTTGGGAAGATTTGAATAAGATATAAAACTACCGGTTGCTTGCCACTTGCCAAATGATAATGCTCTTCTTTCATGAGGCTGAGTGTGTTGTGTGGAATGCAGAGGTGGTCTCGGCTTCTGGTTTTATTTTTTATTATTATTCCGAGGCTGGCTTGTTGGAATCTCATTTGCTCAGCATCTCAAGCTTCATTCCCTTTAATTCCACTTAATTCCATCTAATTCCACGTAATTCTCACTAATTTCCAAAATGAATTATTCCCAAACTGCAACTACTACAAACTACGCCGGCCACAATCGCCAATCCAAAGGACGAGACCGCTAACGAGCAAGGAGCTTAGGGACCCTCACAAATTACATGGGCAAATAAGAGTAATATTTCCAGTCGTCCACAACCAAAGCTTCTTCTCCACAATATGGAAATATGAGCTCGCCTGCCACCAGGTAACATATGGACGACCCCTCCCATGCTTCACTCCTTGCATTGCACCCTGAAGTAGGTTGTTTTGCATGCACTTGACTTGGAGGTAATTTGTGGACAGCCCCGCCTCTCTCGCTTAAGTTGTACTCTAATCCCTCGTTTATCTCTTTGCTCTTTCTTGTTCCTCTTTTGTGTCTTTGTCTTGTTTTCTGTCTCTCCGCTTCTTGCGGTCACTTTTTTTATTTTCTCATTTCTTTACATTAATTTGTTCTCCTGGCTCAGTGTCAGCACCCCCGACTTTATTTCCTAATCTTGAGAAATAGTTTGAAAATAGTTGGAAGGAGCAAGAGTGGGTGGTCTGTGACACATGGCCCTCGTCTCACTGTCATCCAGGTTGCGTCTCTATTTTCCCATTTTCCCTAATGGACGATGATTGAGGATGATTGAGGATGATTGCCCCTCATTAGAGGACCCGCATCTCCTCAAACAAGCTCTGCCCGACAGAAGCCATATTCAAGAGGCCACCGTCGCCGCCACTCCAATCCAAAAAAATGTGAAAATAATTTATTTCCAAAATAATTGAGCCACTCAATCTGCAGAATCCCCTTTTTGTAACTTTTGTAACTTTTCCAACTGGAAGTAGCAAAACGATTGAACCTTCATCTCTCTTTTATTTGTCAAAGTGTAAATTAATGATATTTGCTCTTTTCCAAAATGCAAAATTCCAAGAAAAGTGTTCAAATGAACTATCTACACATTTGTAAAAGTGTTATGAATGGGAGCATTTTGTTTGTTGGGTTTTGTCTTAAAAATTGGAGAGCAACTGGGGCTTTTGAAAGTGGAGAGGTTTGTTTTGGGAAGTTTATGGGGCGCCTCTATGGTGTGCTGCCCTTGAAAATTTAATCTCATTTGCATGGCTGGGATTTCGCTAATCTTTCCTCCGTCCGCCCACGTCAACAACAACAACAATGACAAGCTTATTATTTACCAGACTTTTCTAATCCCTTAATTGCACTCTGTCACACTACAATGAGTGATAATGATAATAATAACAATAATAATAATAATAATAATAATAATAATAATAATAATGCTACTGCGTAACCCTGCTCAAGAATCCAAGATGCGAAATGGTGTATCTGATCAAGTTGTAATTTATGGGAAAGCGCAGGAACCTCACTCACCTTTCCTCCCTTGTCCACCCAGAAATCGGTCCGGGAATTCAGAAGAGATGGACACTTGATGGACACTCTCTTGGACACTCTCTTGGACACTCTCTTGGACACTCTGTCATCACTTTTATATTGGACACCAACTACACAATTATTAAACACTTGAACTCTCAATTCTCAATTTCCAAATAAATTTTTAATTTCCTCTCCACACTTTGCTTCCGGCGTGGTCCGATTCACGTTCCGGGTTTTTATCTTTCCGGTTTTGAACTCGGGTTTTGGCAAACTGCCCACTTGGCGCACTCCACGGCACTCCACACCATTCATTCACCTCATCAGCCACCAACAACATTCACTTATTCTCATCTTCCTCACAATCATCATTTACACTTTTCACAAAATCCAACTTTACGTTTCAACACAAATCAATTTCCTTGTTTTTAGTTTGGCCGTTTTGGAAAAGAGGATTCGTAGATGATGCACTCAAAGAGTTGCACTTGGAAGAGAATTATCTTTGCATGGCTTGTTGTTGGTTGGTGTTGGGTTAACTTTCTCCACTCACTCCGATGCGACAAGAGGATCAAATGACACTGAGTGAGTGACGAGATGACTGGAATTGCTTCCTCCGAGTGTGTGTGTGTGTGTCTGGTGGACAGTTGACTGCAGTGGACACGAAGACCCTGAGATGAGGAGCAAGAGTGCAGTTCGTCTTTCCTTGGCTTTCCTCTTTGGAGCGACTGAGTGGAGGAGAGACGAGGGTTGCTTGGAAGATGGTTGTGGGTGGAGGGTGCGTTCGTTCCCTTGACTACGCCTGGAGGGGTTGGCGTGGGAAAGTTCACCCCTCCACTCACCCTCCACCCCCCTCGCCCTCCACCCTCCCTCCCTCCGAGTCAACACAGACGCAGCCATGCACACGAAGCTCCGTAAGCCACAACCAACGCACACCTGTCCACCAGTCCGTCTCCTCTCTCTAAGGCCACCCCCACAACTTACACGCCATTTATCCACAATGCACACATTATGCACAAACACATGTCCCTCGCACTGCTCCAACTGCTAAAGCCACGCTCCAAACACACTCATTTATGAACAGCCCTTCCATACACGCTAACGCATCTCCAACAACCCTCACTGTCTTCCAGTTTACAACAATTATTATTATTTAGAGCCATCAACAATGAGCCAGGAGGCTGCATCCAAGAAACTATCATGTAAACCCTGTAGGGGTACAGCACAAATTACCTTTGCAACGGAGGGGAAGGACCTGCATCCTTGGTTTCCATCTATTTAAGGAGTAGGGGGGGGGGGGTTTGTAAAAATGGGAAAACGGAAGAGTTTATGGACAGCTCTTTAAAAATGAATACGGCGGCTATGATTCTCATTTATTGGCTTGAGATTGAGGTAATTTGTGGAGGGCCCCTTAATTATTACACTTGTTACGCAAGGCCACCCTCTTGGAAGGCATCCGCTCCAGACACAACGGCCTCCACCGCATTTATTCCCAATATTCCCATGCATACTTCCACCACAATGCACCCTCAACCCCAACAAAACTACAAATGCCTCAAATTCAACATCCAAGTCGGATTTCATCCATCAAAGCACCAACGCCAAATAATTTCATAAAAATTATATTTTGAACCCATTTTGAAATACTTTAACTGAGCAAGCCGATGCATGGACTCCTCCTTGCTTTCCCCAGTCATTTTAATCCACTTTCTTCCATTCCTTTATTCACTTGCACAATTTAACATCCCGGCATTCGAAATAAATATTTTATGCTACAAAGTCCTTTGGAGCATTCCATAAATTACCTTCATCAATTTGAGACTCTAGAAGCAAGTAGAGATGTTTTGTTTTGAAAACATGTTTACATGGAAGTTTTAGCCTATTTCAACAAGTATGAATAATTAATTCAAGGTTTTGAAAAGGCGTTAATTTTGAACTCTTTGAAAAAAGTTGAATTAACAACAAACTGATTTTGTTTAGTTTCCAGTTTTAGCTTTCTGCAAAGGCTTTTCAAGAGTGGCAAAAAATTGCTAAATTATCAGTTTGTGACATAATTTGAAGAGGTTTTGTTGAAACCTAATTTGTGGAAAGAGTCGTACAGGACTTGATCATTTTCGGGAACAAATGCAATTGGGTGCTTTACCTTTATCCAAAGGGGCAAAAGGAGCATACTTTGGCACATTGAACAAAGAGTTTAATTTCTATTACTTACTTGGATACAAACAGAGTAGGAATTGCAAAGCCCCCGAATACCTCCAATTGATTACAATGCACAGCAAAAGGTGAAAAGTGGTGAATGACTGGGACTTGAGTGCCCTCTACGAAAACATTCCCGGAAACATTCCCGCACTTTATTTCAACTTTTTTCTTCTTTCACTTTCAGTCTTTGATCTTTGAGTAGAAGAATAAAATAAAATAAAATAAAATCGCATACATTTCAAATCTAGCCGAAGCTCACACTCGCCAACTTGAGTCCATGCTTAGCTTGGCTGTAGTGGACGCTCTTTCAACGTAGAGATCAAAATGATAATCAAAGTTTAATGAAACCATGGTTTGTTAAAAAATGATTTAGCTATTTTAGCTAAAAAAAAATAAAAAAATAAAAAATAGGAATGACAGCATTACTAAAGGAGGGCTATGGGCCAAGGAAAGCTAGGAAGGGAGGAGCGGGAGCTTTCAAAATTGGAATCCAATTTTCAATCGAAATCAAAACATTGGGAATGACGGACAGAAGAAAGAATTAACTTTAGCATTGGATCAATTGGATGGACTGAGTAAGTGAGAGTGGTCCAGGTTGAGAAACTAATTTGACCTTTTTACCTAATTGGGTCAACCTGGATTAAGTAATTGCCACCTCGGCATTTTTAACTCAAGGGAATAGACGCAAATCAAATAATCTCGAGGGAATAATCTTGGTGCGACGGGACGGGACACCCGACCTCTGACCTGTCACTGTCATCTCACGCACTCACACCTCGGTCACCCGGGGTCACTCCGTGCTTGGTAAGAAAGACTTTTGAAAATACTTTTATTCCTGTCTCACTGCCACGAAGAAAGCTATAATCTGTGTCAAGGTCCATAGCTGACGAAGGGTCGTAGGGGTCAATCATATATGAGGCCATTTGAGTGACAGAAAAGGTGAAAAAGAGAAAAAGAGGTGACAGGGAGAAGTTGTTCAGTCTTGGATTGCAAATGAGGGAACATTGGTGAGAATGCCATTATTTATGAAAGAGGATTTTCTGAATTAATGGAACCCGGGATCCTTATTGTTTTAAAAAGTGCTCACATTGGATTGTGTAGGAAATAACATTTTCAGGAATTTGGACGTAGAAGATTCCTGGCCACTCTCGCATCTACGCGTTTAGCATTAACTTTGAAATAGTTTGGAAATTGACTCTCCTACACAAAATCTCACTTGTTCATGCAATGTGCACAATTAAATCTGTCTCAAGGGTCAAGGGACAAATCCATGCAATATCTCCGCATTCCACAGTCCACAATTTCCAATATCTGCCAAATGCAATGTCTGCGGCGCATTCTCAAAGTGTCAAAGACAGCGAGTGATGCAGTCTAGGCACTCTTTTTTAGATTGAGAACTGGCCTTTAGCTCGTCTCTACATGCAGCAGTCCAACAGCTGGGGCTAATTTAAATGAATAAAAACGATAACAATTAAACTGTGCAGGTGCCGGGAATTAAATCTGACCTCTCCGGTCACCCAGCGAGTGGAGCAAGGATGGACCAGTTGACGAGTGCCATGGTGAGCCATGGGGTGGAGGGTAACTAGAGGGAGGGGAGCGGCGATGGGGGCGATGGGGGCGGTGTGGTGGGTGGTGCTTGTAGTGCTTCTGCCCCCCTGCGCCTCCTCCCCCTCCGGCGACCCCCCGGGAACCTCCCCCTCCTCCTGCAACCGCACCCGCCGCATCATCGCCCACTCCGCCTCCGGCCTCATCTCCGACGGACGCGCCAACTACACCATGGACTCCTACTGCGAGTGGCTCATCACGGCGGGTAACTAATTAGCTCCACCGCCATTCGAAACATGTTCCAAGGCTAATTTCTAGTTTTACACCCATTTAAAAATCCCATCATCCTTCCGTCCCACTTAATTCATTTTTTATTTCTTTTGAAATCGCTTCCAGACTCGCCCACCGACTTCATCACCCTGGAGATCCAGTACGTCCGCACGGAGTGCTCCTACGACTACTTGTTCGTCTTCGACGGAGAGTCCTACACGCGCAACTCCACGCTCCTCGCCTCCTTCTCCGGCGCGTCCGACCACTCCGTCACACTCCTCGCCACCTCCGGAAAGGTAACTTTTAGTCCTCTTCACCCCCACACGCCTCCCACCCCGTCACCCTCCTCGCCACCTCCGGAAAGGTAACTTTTAGTCCTCTTCACCCCCACACGCCTCCCACCCCGTCACCCTCCTCGCC
>JAQFZC010004973.1:0-15008 GCA_034695205.1 Dicyrtoma fusca | reverse complement strand
CAAACTGACTTTTTGAAAAACTATGATCCGTGACACCTACATTTTTGAAAACCCGCATCCACAACCGTTTATGGACTGATAACTCACAGTAGTTTTGGTTTTGTTAAACTATTTACGTAAATGAACATATTCACATTTTTATGTCTCCTGTAAAGTAGCGAAAATGGACTTAACGTGCTTTGGAAACAAACTAATAGGTATGTTGGATGAAAAATTAAAGCAAAAATCACCTACATAGAGCTCCATGATATAAATATCGAAAGCATACATACATAATCGAGCAAAATTCTAAAATCCCTTGTTTTTTAGCAAAGTCAAAAGAAGTAATAATTAACGATTTTGTTGACCTTCACCTTTTCACCCTCTCAAGTTGTTGTAAATGTGTTAACACGCTTTCGCCCTCCGAGGGCACCGCCGATGCGATTTCTGCTAAAAAAATGGTATGTTGAGAGAAACAAGAAAAAATGCTATTCAAAGCTCACAATGCTATTACAGAATAAGCTTACTATCTCATTTGTTCAAAGGTCCTCCGCATGACGTCATCCCAATGGCAGATACTATAAGTTGATAAAATTGTTGATTAGTTTCATGAGAAACTATAAGTTTCCCAAATATTCATATGGATGTCCAGTGCAGACCAAACCTGACCAATAAATATCCATAATGTGAATTTAAATGGTGAAAAATATTGTTTAAGGGTATGTGTACATACGTCCCTGTCTGGATTTTATTCATTTCTATTCCTCGTCCCTACTTCTAGTAGGTTGGTAGGTACATACATCTTGTGAGCAGTATCTTCGATTGGAAACGCACTCTGTCTGCAAAAGGGTATAAAAATAAACTTTGTAGCTGTTCCTAAAGTTTCCATCTCGTCCTTGCTCACACCACAGAACTCATAGGTTACAGAAAGAGAGATAAAGTAAGTTTTGATGGCATTCAAGAGCTTTTCTTTCCTCACCCACTCAGATATGTATTACCTTTGTAGTAGGCGTGGACGAGGCTCCAGCACACAGTAGAACCAAGTGATAGGAAATGACGTCCACTTACGTAGACCACTGAATGCTTCGTCATGCATGTCAAAAGATGCGTTATTAGATAAATTATCGAGGCCTCGATAGCTTGGAGGAGGTTTACATACAGTACGTTTAATTTGCCCCAAAAAAACATTTGTTTTCTGGAGACTGCCGATTTTTTATCACGTGTGCCCCATCATGTTGTTTTGCTTATGTACATATTGGCTCATGTTCCCCTATTTTACTTACGATTAGATATAATTACCGGTATTATAGAAATAAATCCCGGTCCAAGGTGCTTCCTGCTTCCCTCTACCACAATAGTTCCCTCTGTAGCCTGATGCCTAAAGTGTCTGTATAAGCAGAAGCACACGTTGTACCCCTTTTGTTTACTTTGGCTTCATGATTGGTAAGTGGATAGTTGGTAATTTTTGATCTGATGGGAAATGCCGATGCGGTTGTAGTACCTTTGAAGGGCTACCGGTGCGGGTGTCGGTTACTACTTGTAACCTAATAGCCTTTTCTAAATACGTCCTGAAGTAGTTGATTTCGTTTTTGTTCCATCAAAAGTGGGTGTATTAAACTAAAGGAGCGGGATGGAACTGTCAATTTCTATGTGTATGTTGAATGGTGAAAGGACTCTGAGTCTTACATGAACATTGTGTTTTCTTTTGAACAGGGAACTTGGGATGGAGCGCCCACGTCACGTCAATTTAAAACTTTTTCGATGAGCTTCAAACATGTTGGGAAAGTGTAAGACAAACCAGACCGAGGCTGTCGGAGAAAGAGCGAAGGAAGGACGGAAGGAAAACTCAGAGTATAGTACCTTTGTTCATCTCACTCAAAAGTAACTATACATTCAAATTCAAAACTTTGTCGAGAATCAGTCAAGTTCCATGAGAAAGACTTGAGAGACTCACATGCCATTGAGTTGGTAGACATTTTCGTCCACTTCTGGAATCTCAAATCAAATACATTTTCAAGTTCGGTTGGCTGGAATCACGCCATTGCTAAAGTTGCTACTGGAAGGCGGGATCGCTCGCTGCGGACCGACCGGCATACGCTTGACTGACGCAGTCTGTTGACAGGCGGTGCTGGTGCTTAAGAGTCCCTGGTGGTAAAGCGTATTGTCATTGTGAGATTTGTTAATCATGCTAATACAGTATCAACTGCAAGGAATAATGAGTCGGTTTGGCAGCGTCAAATTTTGACCAGAAGACAAGACAGTTTTAAGAAGTTCTAATCAAAGTTGTCAGTGGAGTGATAATTAAGTGGATTCATTCTTTCTACAAACTTTATCTCCGACGTGGAAACTGGAAAACTTTCCCCCTTTTTACATCTTCTGCTTATTCATTCAATCTTAATAGGATTCTCTTTTTACTCAAAAATACTGAAAACTGAATATTTTTTGTGAGCCCTTCAATTTACCGAATATCTAGAGAGTAAGAATCAGTAGCTGAAGGCGTATCATATATCCAACCACTAACAACTAACAATAAGCGAGATGTACAGATTTGTATTCAAATTGAAATATGCTAAGGACTCTCATCAGTTACAGAAGCGACGTCAGCAGCGGAGTGCTCTTCCAGCGCAGCGTCGTAAACAGTGAGAGGAACAGATTCCCCTCTGGATGGTCGATCCCTGCTGATGACAGACAACCTAGTGACTAGTGAGCAACGTTGAACGTGAAGGTTCTTTTCACAGCATGAGTTCATGGTTCATTGCTTATAAGCCCTAAAACAGCTCCCGGGTATTTCTTCTTGTCGATGGATATGAGCAAGTTTATGAACCGCAGTACAGCTTATCTTAATCGCGGCGTGGGTGATGAAAGCAACTCTTGGCTCTTTGAGGAAGAAAAGACTTCAGATCCAAGAGACACGGGCAACACGTTTCTAAATTTCAGTGATCTCTCTGTGTATAACTATAGTGACGAGAAGAATGGGACTAGCTCTATTCACGAAAACGCTTTGGGATGGACGGATTTCGCCTTGGTGTTCCTATTTTGCTCAGTTATTGCTGGAACAGTGGTAAATGTCAACATGCCTATATATTTATTCTTGTATTCTTGAAGTATGGACGAAAGTCATTGTGAGTAAAACTTTATGGAGGCCCTCGAAGGAGATTCACTATTCTTTAGACAAGCTGTCAGAATTGCGGTAGTGTCTCTCAGCTTAAATGTCCATGTAATGGGTCATAATTACTAAGGTTTTCATTTGTTCTCCTTAGGTGGGAAATACACTTGTGATTGCGGCCGTCGTAACTACGCGAAGACTTCGAACTGTAACCAATTGTTTCGTTATGTCACTGGCAGTGGCCGACTGGCTAGTGGGGATGTTCGTCATGCCTCTCAAAGTTGGCTTGCATCTAGTGGGTAAATGCTCTACTATTAATTAAAAATAATTATCGCGGGGAACTCGTATTGCTCGACGATTATTCATTCAATTCTGATCTTAAATTTGTATAGCTCACTTCCTTATTAATTCCATAATCACAGGTAATAAGTGGCACCTGGGTCGAATCCTTTGCGAGCTCTGGATCTCATTAGATATTCTTCTCTGCACCGCGTCGATTTTGAGTTTGTGTGCGATTAGCATTGACAGATACCTGGCCATCACGAGACCGTTGGCGTACTCGAGGAAGAGAAGATCGAAAAGGCTGGCGCTGTCCATGATCTCCTGCGTTTGGGTGGCTGCTGTCGTTATCACGAGTCCTCCGATATTTGGCTGGTAATCAAATTACAACTTTAACTTTCTAAATCTTGATTCACTTTCAGGTGGCTTTTGAAGTAATTTCCCATCGACACCGCTTGCATCCAATCGGCTCATTTTCGTCAGCTGAATCGTCCTTCTCGTTGTAAATCAAAGGTTTAAAGTAGAGAAAGTTTGTGTTTCTTTGTCTTCTGACGGCTCTGCAATCATTCTCTGAAGCTCAACTTGATTTTACACTGTGCTAATTTAATCAAAAATTAGCATTGGGAGCACGGAAAGTTAAACTTTTTCCTGTGTTTATTAAGATGGAAGGAAACGGTGTGTGTTGCGGTTACATGGTAGTTTTTCATTTTTTGGTAAACAGTGGCAGTCCCTAAATTAATTGCAGTGTGCATTGCATTGGGTTGCATGTAATTATATGGAAGTGGTGTTGCAGTGACATTCACCAAAGGGATGAAATACTCACGTGTAATAATGAAAGAAAATTTTGTTTAGCTGGCTCGGATATTTACTTTCCTGGGAAATCTAGAGCAAGCACATTATTTAAAATTCTGATCAGACGGATTGTAGTTTGAGAAGTACTGCGAATATGGGGGGAATCTAGAATTTACCTTCAACTGTTAGTGATAATTTACTTTTATTATGCAGGCTTAATGCTGCTCCATTATAAATGTCTGATGATAGCTTTACTATGGTTCACAGTGCACAAATACACTTCAGTGTATTATACTTTTGTTAGTAGAATGCTGTGGAGACTTTACTTGTGTGTCTACGGTACTAGACCAATATAATGTGAAAGACTTGCATTTTAATTACCTAATCCGAAGGAATGTAACGTAAAATGAAGCCAGCGCCCTGACTTTGGCTTCTTTTTGAAGAATGCTATGATTGTTTGACATTCTAGTTTGTCGTTCAGAGACGAGATTGAAATTATTTATTATATTATGCACTTACGTCCTGGGTTCAAAAATAGTAATATTGCTGGGTTGAAATCAAATTTGCAAGTATTTTAACTCAAACTTTTTTGTTTAAGTTGAACCTGTGTGACAAGTTCCTTCCCGTCAAAGGTTAACAGCCAAACAAATTGTGTAAAAAACTGACAAGAAAAGAACGGGGTTTGAATTTACAGTCGCAAAAATATTTTAGTGCGCCTTTACACGTCGTCACCTACATCAAGTCGGTTAAGAAGCAAAATGATTCACATACAATGTAGTACAATAGCAAAGTAATGCCTACTTTATTACTTCATTTTTCTTCTTAAGCGACGATTGCTCGCTTGCTACAGAAGACTTGGGTTAAAGTTTAGAGAAGAAATTATCTGCCCGTGACAGTCAGAAAGAAATTCCTTGATTCCAAGAATGGAAATGGATTAAGTGGAGAAGTTGTTGTTTTTCCCTATTTCATTCAGGGCACGTACAGGACGGAAACTTTGGTTGAGCAGAGCACCAGAAAGTAAATCAGTAGGTAAGGTAGGTATGAATCCAATCCACCAAACCAACCGTATTGACCTAGGTACCTACCTATGTGAATAAATTTCCAGACAACTCAAGAGTACGTATAAATTGAAGGTAGCAAAGCAAGTAGGCTCTAATAGTGATAGTAAATAAACTTAAACAATAGAGCTCACGAGCGGACTAAATATGATTACGCTGCCAAGTAATTAACAAGCATAAATTATTAAGTACCTACAGAGGTAGATTAATTTTAGACGTAATTACAAGAAGCAAGGAAGTTTGATTTCCTGGGGTAATATCAGTACTACACCACTTCCTCCATACTTACATGGCTTAAAAAACTACCAAGCTTAAACCTTTTATTTTTAACATTGTTAGCATAATTATTCCCAAAAAGGGTAAATCATCGGGAAAGTAAAGGCAAGAGGTAAAAATCGTAGTAAAATACATATCTGTAGTTACTATAGACTAAAAGTTAAGCCCTGATTTTGCCAGTTTCCATCATTTCCTATAATTACGTATAAGGACGATAATAATATAAAATATAATGATTATAGAAAATCTTTTTGCTCTGGGCATACATGTTTGTAAATACCTAGTACCTTGCTATTAAAACACACTTCCGTGTAGGCATAGTACCTACATAAGTTCCAAGTTCCAAAAACATTCCAGGTTGAACCGTGTGCGCTCAAGTTGAACTATAGATTCTTAATTACTCAAGGGATTCATCGGCATTTCATCGTAGCCTAGAGTTTCTACTTTATTATTCAGACACAACAAACATGGGAACGAAATTGGGAAATGTGCCTTGTATTATTTAAATTGTTTCCTTTAATCCTATAAAAGAATCTAATTCAGATCATTTTAGACAGCTTATTTCTCGACAGCGCCAAGCGGAGCACAACTACCAGAATAGAATAAGAAAAAAAAACAATCTAAAAGCAGATTTTGCCCATCTCCACTCGCGTTTTTGTTGTTCCTCACGCATTTTTGTTTGCTCTTGTTTCCAAGTTTAATAAATCAAGGAGCACAGGCGTCAGCTACTCCGATACATAAATAAATCAAAACTTAATCCAAAGGCATAATGCGGAGTAGTATCATGATTGGATAAAACTTTCTTTGCGTAAATTAATACAAAAAAAATCCTTCGTAAATTATATGCTAGAAAATGAAAAATTGTTCCTTGAATTAGTTTCTGCCACGCAAAGAAGTAACCTACATAATATGTGTTTCTACGCCATCGCGATCGGGTACGTATTTACATAGTAGGTATTCCTTTAGTCGTTGTGCATAATGCTGTCGCTAAACGTCTAACTTCAAGGCACTGTCTCTATGGTGAGCGTGGTTGCTACTTAGCGAGACTTTTTCAGGCTTAATAGATGGGACTGCAGGATGGAAAAACGTAAAAGTTATTGCAAGTTAATCTGATATATGTAACTGGGTACATCCCGATATAAATTAGTGTTTCTGTAGTATTTAAAAACTTCTTGAATGGAACGGTAATAATTTAGACATCCAACAACTGTGTATACGAGGAGATACGCAACTCATAAATTACTTTTGAGAAAGAAGATTTTACATGAAACTTATATTCATTTCGTAAGACTTGGTCAAGCTGGATAGTAGTCAGTGTTTATCATGTAGAACTTATTTCTAAGAAAAGCCGATGTCAAAAGCGAATAGGGAATTTTGAAACTACGACTATTAATTAAAGAAAAAGGATAATTCCCTTCCTCCTTTCCAAAACAAATATTCATCAATGTTGGTCTTGCTCCCTCTGGAAGTAAAGCTTACTTTTCCACTAATAGTGTTTATTCCATTTGGCGATGCTGTCTCAGATGGCATGTTGAAGTGCCTACTCATAAATGAGTAACTTCAAACAACCCAAGATTGAAGGATGCCAATAAATTTTGATGAGTTCCAGGAATGTGAGCTTAGGTATATGTATACATATGGGCTTTCAGCATTACATGTAAATCTTCCGCTTTAGGGTGTTAATCTCTGTAGTTAGGATATGCATATTGTTACTGAAGATGCAATATGACCGGTCTCCAAATTTTCTTAAAAGCGAAATGACCGGTCTACAGTTCACAATAATTTTTGTATATAACACTATATCAGACACATGTACGCATCCAAACTTCAAAGCCGCATCAAACAATTAACGTGTTTGGCTCATTTTCAGACTTGGAGTAAAAGCACGTTTTCGGTTTGAAAACGCGTTTTGCAACAATACAGGTTGCACCGGTTTAAAAATTGGCAAAATCGCCTTTTGTGCCTTTTAAGAATGTGCATATTTTACAAAAATATGGTAAATTGTGTTTTGCCCTTTTTTAAAACATGTAGATCGTATTGTTGCTCTGTTTTAAAATAGTTCAAATAGTAATTGGTATGAATAGCGCAAAAGCTTTATTTTAGAAATAAATATTTGTGAGGAAGTGCGAATTCCAGTTTTACACATTTTGCAAAGGTGTTAAACGGTTTTGTACATTTTGCAAAGGTGTTAAACGGTTTTGTACATTTTGCAAAGGTGCAAATCCTAGTTTTACACATTTTTCAACGGTGCAAAACAGTTTTTCCCTTTTGCAAAGGTTCAAAACATTGTTTTACATATTTCTTAAAATGTAAGAAGCGGCCTTTTGTTTTATAAAACGGTGCAAACTGCATTGGGGCAAAACGGTGTCTTGCACAAAGTTTGAAAATGTGTAGAATACGTTTTTTGATGTGGCTTTGAAGTGTGGATGCGTACAAATGCCTGGACGATGGAGACCATCCATTTTGCCTTTAAGAAAATTTGGAGACCGGTTAAATTGCATCTTCTGTAACGATATGAAGTTTTCTGAGTACTCACAAAGTGTAGACGTCGGGAAAATGAAAGAAATGAAATACATGAAATATGTGTGTGTAGGAAGAAAGTTTGTCGTTACTTTTAGTTTCGATTTTACCACTCCATACAAAACTTTCCCTCTCACCCTTGTATTACTTCGCATTTTATTTTTTATTGGGAAACCTGCCCGTAGTCAACCCACGCCTACCTCCGAACCGTGATCAAGCCGGATGGCTTCTATGATTCCATCGAATGAAGTTGCCATTTCCCTCGTCAAGTTATCTTCCTACTTTGGCTGGTATTTCTTTGAAGATGATGGTTGTCGGGTCCAGTCGTGCGTTCTCACTCACATTCACACGCTTCTGAATCCAAAAACTCCTTTGGCGTAGTTGATACTGAAGCTGTCGGTGATACAGGGCTTTAAGTTTTTATTGGATAGTAAAGACTCAAATTGAATTACCTGTGTACAATGCACGTGCATCCACAACAATGAACAAACAACCCCTTATTACTTTGTACTGCTTAGCTCGGCATTTTCATAGAGGGTTTATGATTAAAAGGATCCTAGGGCTGAATCCCCTTAGTTATTCAAATGCAAGAAAATTCCACTCTACACTCGTCTAAACTGCGACGGTAGCGTCGTTGCTGTTAAACATAATCCTTTAATTTCAAATGCTGTATTGGTATTTTACATAGACTAACCATGGCTAGCTAACCAGAATAAACTTCCTTAGTAACGCAGGAGGTCGAAATTATTGTGAAAAACTGATTTTTAAACTACTTCTCGTCTCAGTTAGTATCCAAAGTAGTGGTAAATTGAAAACTGGGTGCTCTGGCTTAGATTTTTTAACTGGCAGTATCTGAAACAATGGCTCAAATGTTTACACATTTTCGGCTGATGCACATTTGCAGTATAGTCTGCTATAAAGTCCTTGAATACAAAAAACAAAGACAGCAGTTTCCCCCTGAAGATTGCGTCCGCCTGGAATTTTCGAGGGAGATTTGTTCTGAATGATGTTAAACTATACGTTTTCTCATTTCCACCTGTCGTGGTTACATGGCTTGGGTGTGGATTTGGATTGTTACTAGGTAGTTTTCTGGCGCTCCGAGATTAACTCTTGTTCTTAAAGCATTTTGTGTGTTGAGTAGAGATTTGTTTCAAATATCTATGTGGGAGTACGTATCTCGTCCAATAATATAAGGAAAGTTATAAAAACTCACCTACGTGAAAGTGATCCAAAGCAATTGGACCGTTAAAGGTAAATCTATAAATCGTCAAACAGAATCTTCCTTCCATCCCACAGTTGTGAAGCCCAAAACTTCCTTCCAAACTGAAATCAGTAGTACACGTAGAAAAAATAGATCCTCTGGATCAATGGGAAGCTTCAACTGAAAACGAGTACTGAAGCCAGACTATAAGGTGAGCAGTACACTTTAATGCTCCTTCCCTCCGTTTCAGCACCAAATGAATTCGCCAAAACTTTTGTGTCTATTACCTTTCATGCTGGATCAAGGAAATTTCTCGGTTCCTACGGATACATTGCTGAACCGATCTTAAAAAATCAATATGGCTACAACTCAATCAAAAAAAAACTCTTTATTGGCAGCTCCATGTAATTTTCGTGTTGGAAAGATTCGGAATGATAAATAAAAAATAATAAGCTCAAGTGAAGACCTAGTAGTATATGTGTGTGTCGGTAGTGCATTCACCTAGTATTAATTTCGGTATTTTTTAGAGAATAAAATTGGTTGCAGATAACTAAGGTTGCATACCTTGGTATTTTTTGGTAATAAAAAATAGGGACTTGGGCAAAGGATATAAAATACCTAAGTAGCCGGGTACAGAGCTTGGGTCTTGGGCTTCGCGTTAGAACCTCCCATGGCCGCTAAATCATCAGTTGACATATGTTAACAGTCCATAGGAGCTTAGGCAACGTCTTTATATGTATCTGTAAGATGACTATGACTGATAGACTGCCTCCTAATTCAGAATACGACTTACCGCCCATAAAAGTTACCTGGGAGACCGCTTCCTTTGTACAGGACAGGAAGACGTTGTTGTTGTGCAATGATCTCAACTGTTGGAAGTGCTGGAGAAAGCCTTACCTATGACATCAGCTCGTGAAAGTAGTGAAAGTGAGGTGTGGTAGACCAACGTTTGTTTTTCTTTCCCGCTATTCCCACCATCCTGGCTACCTTTTTGGGCTTTGGTTTCATTTTTTATTGAACATTTTATGAGAAGCAACGATTGTTTCCTCAGGGAAACATGGCAGAACTACGACCTTGATGTATGCAATTGGAGATACGAGAGGCGTTTATCAAGATCGTTACGGCCGGCCGTTCAGTCTTTGTCGATAGGGCTCAGATACATCTGTACATAGATGGTCCTTCTTCCCTCCCTGGGCACTACATGATTGGAAGCCCAGCAGAATCGATCCGTATTGTATTGCAAGACAGACTAATATTGATGACTCAGTGATCTTTTGTCTATTTTTGAATTCCAAGGCATCCTTAATCCTAAATAGGGTCTAAATTTGTAGCTGTTGTTTTAGAAGGAGCGGGAATACTGTAGGTAGATACTATTTGGTCTCAGATTACAGCTACAGGCAAAACATCTTACGTCAGACTGAACTTTAATTTTATGCGCGTATCAAACTTTCAAATGTATTGCAAATTCACAGCGTCACTTACCCTCAAGGTAAAATGTATAGATGTCGATAGGTTTCGTTCAGATTTAATTTTACGTGTATCTGCATGGATTCAAATCAAAGAGTGTTGGACCATGGAAGCTGTTACTGTTTACTGATTACAGTGCAGTCCCGTAATACAATGTTCTAATATAGCGCATTATTGATCTACCTACTTACACTACTGAGTCAGCGGGGAACTGGGGAAATTTTAACGGCTTAATAAGGAGCATCTAGCATTAAACTAGCTTGTACATGAAACCAAAACCAAAAGGCTTCTATCGTGCATAAATATGTGTTATGTTCCTGGAAAAAACATTTATTTCAAGGTAGAACACATTAACTAGCGCCCAACGCGGGTGCTTGCGGGTAATAAATTATGGCTGGATTTAATATAGCAATAATGTGAGCAGATAATTTCGCTATCTAACCAAGTAGAGGTCTTAAAGAAAAATTTATTTCCCTTATTTAGGGTCAACTCCAGGGGTAAGACATTGCAGTGCATATCCCTCTGGATTATTAGATACTTGGCACTACTGAAAAAAACGTATACTATATACGCGTGTATCTATAACACACGATTTATACTTCCTAAAGCAATTAATTTAATGAAATTAGATGCTTATGCATACAGCGAATAATTTTTGCTATTGAGCCGATCACATATGTAAAATTCTATAAATAGGTCACATCAGTTCCTGTGCCTCTTCTATCACGAGCTTGTCCACTGAACTGTAAGTCCAGTGACGAACGCAAGGACGTAGTTTAGAGTTTGGGGTGACAAATGTTGTAAATGTGTTTTGCATTAATGTCGTCAAGTATAAAATGTGTCCAATTTATTTTCGCACTGAACTGATGTTGCTCTCAACTCGCCGCCCATATAAATGGCAGTCCAAATCAGTGTTTGCATGCAGCAGCATCTGCATATTTACATTATACAAATTGCAAATGCAATTTGAGATTTCGTGAGAAATGCTCGGCCTCTAAGCCCATCTATGCCGTATAACTTTGTCTAAATGAATAAATTATGGGACGTTGGAAGAGGGCGGATTGCAAGAGCGGAGAGATAGGGATTGCTCTTGCAGAGGGTTGCACATACGGAAACATGCAAGCTGCAGCTTGGTTTTTGAATGTTTCCAATCTGTGAAGCGAAAGAGGACTTAAAAGTGAACTCACCGAGAGGTTCTGGTTACGCTTGACGACGTATTAAAAGGAAGGGAATAAAGAGAATATCGTGGACGACAGAAGGCAACAGGGAGAAATGAATGGGCGAATAATTAATGGTATGCATACGGATTTCCAAGACAGGGCCCCCATCAGCTGTAGTTGCCTGTTATCTCCACATAAGAGTTTGCATTTAATTTAGGGATGTAGCTACCCACATTTATTTGTGTCAGCAGGCTGATGAGCAGTAATTTTAGGCACCTTTTTGAACAGTGACGATTAATTAATTTGCAAATCATCACAGTATTAGAAAATAATATGGTACGTATTAGCTGTAAGAAAATAAACTACGATGGTTGACATTAAACTTTCCCCACAGTGAAACAAAAACAAAACAGAAGGAGCATCTTGCGTTTACTATACATACTTACCACTATTATGTACATGTATGTCTTGTACAAATGTTCAGAAGCATGTATTGCTTGGGCGTCCGTCGCAGTAGCTCAGTTCGAGAAAGACAATTCCAATTTCAACAATAAATCAATTCCACTTTCAGTGTAAAAAGTGACAAAAGAGCTTACTCCCAGATTTTGAAACCATTTTCGAGTCTTAGAATGATGAAGATCCGACCGAAGAAAGCCTCCGAATTTCAGTCTCTTTCTTGAACCGTAAGTTTCCCAGCTAGCTGCTGGCTCTCGCTACCTGACTTTTATCAGCTGCATTGTGGTCTTAGAAGTCGCAGAGGACTGAGTAACTTTAAGTAGAGCACTAAGATTTGACTGGATCCGATCCGTCTTTCGGGATTGAAGAAACATTACTCTTAATAAATACAAGGAAAACATTTCTCTTAATACAAATGTTGTCACACTCAAGCACGTCCAACTTATTGACTACTTTGTTTCACTCGTCTGAGGCACTTATGTCTCTGACATAGTATGTAATTGTAGAAAATATTTGCTATTTAAATTATACAATGCTCCTCATAGTTGACGATTAGCTAGCTTATTCAGCTGTCAACTTGTCGTGAAAGGACCTTATGCTCAGGGACAGGCACGGTCGGAAACCATTTGAATGCACTTCAAAATACAAGCCAAACTTTTTTTTGCAGCCCCCAATGCATTTTCTGCACGAGCACTATGAAGTATATGTGTACTTTAAAAGAACAATGCTAGTGGCCGTGAGTGTCAGTGCCTTCCTAAGTCTTCCCTTCTAATGACAGATATGACTACAAAGGAATGGAGTAAGTGCTGTTTTAAGACGACAGACTGTACTGATTGATGATCTTCTACTTCTATTTTATTAATTTACAATGGTGGAATCGCTTAAGAGCTTCATTTTCTATTTTCTGAACAACCACAGCTAGGAAGTTGGGAGAAATGAGGGATTAATTTAGTATATAGTGCTTTGTACACAAACATATTATGTTGAACTTGGTAATGCAGGGCTGCTCATTGATGTATGAAAATGCATTCGCGAAGAGAGAGCTTGTATGTTAAGGCTTGTGTAGTACTGATTGTATGCATAAGTCTTTATATATATGAACACTTTGCAGAAAGCTGTATCAAAGTATTCTTCAATGAAACCCCCTATCCTATAGACAGTGGGAGCACATTGGTTGGCAACCTAGATTTAGATTATTATTTGATCACGAGTCACAAAGTAAAATACCACTAAGTCAAAAACAAATTCCCAATATGCGCTCCCTATGCAAGTAGGTACTCGGTAAATTAATTTGTCTTCATATAGGAAATCATTGTTAGAGAAGGGTCGGGCGAGATTACGTGAACAAATTTTACCCCCTACTTTGGGGTTGTAAAGTTCGTCGGTGGATCTTGGAAATATTTTTAATGCGTTCTTCATTGAATTTTGATAAGGTTCGAAGTCTTTTTTCTACTGCTGAAATTTTCTTCAATTGCTACTGATACTAGTGTAACAATGCATACCAAGTCCTTTTGTGCTTTATGATCTGTTCCAAAAAAACGCGCTTAAATTTGTCCATATAATCTCGCCCGACCCAAATATGCGTCTACGGGGTTATAAGAAGGGCAACAATTTTCCCGGGTTTACAATAATACCTGCCTATACGGAAATGCTACTTTCGTGGTGCTGTGAGGTATTTTCATTTACTGTTTCTTAACTTCGGCTCTAATCCTTCATAACCCTGCAGAGAATAGTATTCGTTTAAATCCTAATTACGATTTTAACAAGAAACAAGGAATGGATTTGGGATTCATCTGAAATACCTAATCAATAATTACTGCAGCAGAGCCTTTATTAATCCCATTGAACTTCATGTCGGAGGTTGTTGTATGGATATATTGTAGATTGCAGTAGACACATCTTTCACCGCTTTCCTGCAGATCACTAATTGTATCTAGACTGCACCATACTAAAATAAAAGCAAAAGGCAAAGGTGATAGAGAAAATAGAAGTCACAGTTGCAGTTCCAAGCCCTAACCCAAAGGAAACTATAACGGACCCATTTTTATTGATTTTCATTTCGTCGGAAAACTTTAGGAATAAATTATACCAACTTGTCAGGTCTTAGGCACAACAATTTAAAGTACCAGGCCAAAGGTTCAAAGCACAGCTAAACATAATTAAAGAGCATGAGTTATATTAAAGGAATATATGTTGGCAAGACGAGCATGTACAAACAGTTACACATAGAAATATTGGGAACATGGGAATCTGTATTTTTGAAAAGAAGTCTTCAAAGAAATTTCATGCACAAAGTAGTGTGCAGAAGGTCAATTTGACTGAAAATCAATTTGAAGTAAACGAGCGTATATTCAGAGAAAACGAGTCAAGTGTTTATTTTGTATTAAATTTTGCCCTCTTGTAAAATGTTTTCAAGTATTCGTCAAAATTGTAAAATATTTACATATATTTTGATTCAGAATGATTATATAAGCATTGACTCGAGCTCAGACCACTCAAGCTTCGATTTTCCAACTTCCACAGTCCTCCACAAATAAGTCACAGTCACTAACGGAAGGAATAAAACGCATTTTCCCTCCTATAACTATGACTTAAAATACACCCTTGTTATGAGCAATAAAATGAATTAACTTACCTACCCTTGAATTAATATTTTAACTTTACTTTTCCTGATTCACCCCTTCATTAAAAAATTAACTTATTTTACTCACAAT
>JAQFZC010004972.1:0-15010 GCA_034695205.1 Dicyrtoma fusca | reverse complement strand
CTCATCTTCGTTAGAGAAGAAGTCTAAACGCAGTGAGACCTGAGGGAAGGGTCGTAGTCAGGGAATACGAGTGCTAGGGAGTGACCGTGACCCGTCGCCATGTCCCTGGGGGGACGTTGAATGAATAGGCGAGGGAGAACTCCATCGGAGTCATACGAGCATTGATATTCTGGCGTAATACTGTGTTGCAAGGTGTAAAACAAGAAATGAGTGTTTTAAAAAGGCGTAAAATAGGAATTTAACATTTTGAAAAACGTGTAAAACCAGAATTTAGAATTTTCAATAAGGTGTAAAACCAGAATTTAGAGTTTCAAAAAAGTGTAAAACTAGAATTTCGCATTTTCAAAAAGTTGTAAAACCAGAATTTAGAGTTTCAAAAAAGTGTAAAACTAGAATTTCGCATTTTCAAAAGGTTGTAAAACCAGAATTTAGAGTTTCAAAAAAGTGTAAAACTCGAATTTTGCATTTTCAAAAGGTTGTAAAACCAGAATTTAGAATTTTCAAAAAGGTGTAAAACTAGATATATTGCTGTTTCTACACCTATGGGGAAGCATCCGTGTAATTTGTGGACGGCCCTTGAGCTCTTGAGCCAAACATGATAGGTTGGTTCGGAAACTTAAGCGAAGTGAGTGTACTTGCTATAATTGTATTTGTGTCTGTCTGTCTCTGTTGAGGGTCGTGCTTGGCTGCGTCGCTACCGTTACCCGTTCCATTAGCCTCAACCGTTAGGGTTACGCCATCGTCGCTATGGATATGTGGCAGTGTGGATATGAGGCAGGAGACCGTTTGGACCTGAGCTCAGTGTATTCTGCCTCCTTTGCCCGTCTTGCAAAGTTGACTTACCTACTCCGTGAATAGTGAAAAGATTGCTTATTACTTATTAGGCTCAGTGCCCGTGTGTCTACTCGGATTTGCAATTTCCTGGAGCATAATTATGTCGAAGGGTAATCTAAAGTGGAGAATTAATGTACTGTGTAGAGACTCTGCTCATCAAAGGCTCCTCAAATTCTTGCTTTCAAAAGATGATTTACATTTTAATTTCTATGCGAAGCAAATGGGAAAGGTCGTACTTTGACTTGTCAATTGCATTATCGCGGGTCAAGATGCATTCTGCTCCAAGTCTAGCCTCAGTTTCATTTCATTTTGCAAAAGTAGTCCCAATTATTAAAAATAAAAATACATACTACATTTAAACGGTGCAAATGCTCTTTTGAATGTAAACCGTACCGCGGCTTTAAAAGAAACAAAATAGCAATTTAAATACGTTGCTAACATGTAGGTATAGGCACTTACTTAAATAGTGTTAGTATAGGCTTTTTTGGAAAAGTGTAACTTTCAGTTTTTAATATTTCCAAAAATGTAGAAATATAAGTTTTGTCATTTTCGAATTTGCGCATATATCCGTTTAGGAATTTTAAAAAAGGGTAATTACAAGATTTGCTCCTTTTGAAGAAGTGTAAATGCCAGCTTTGCTACATTTTATAACGTGTAAATTGCCATTTTTTGTACTTTTAAAAAAGTACAAATGTCATTTATTCTACTTTAAAAAAAGTATAAACGTCATCTTTGCTACATTTAAAAAAGTGTAATTGCCATTTTCGCTACTTTTAAAAAAGTGCCAATTCCAACTTTGCTACTTTTAAAAAGTGCAAATACCACTTTTGCAACTTTAAAAAAAGTGTACATAAATGCCATTTTTTCTACTTTAAAAATAGTGAAAATGCCATTTTTTCTACTTTAAAAAAAGTGCAAATGCCCCCTTTACTACTTTTAAAAAAAGTGTAAATGCCATTTTTTCTACTTTTAAAAAATGCAAATACCATTTTTGCGAATTTCAAAAAATCAGTTGCCATTTTCGCTGCTTTTAAAATAGTGTGAATGCCACCCTTGCTAATTTGGGAAAACCTAGTTATCATTTGTGCTACATTTAAACGGTGCAAATGCCACTTTGGCTACTTTTAGTAAAGGTCAAATACCATTTTGTAGCATATTTGGAAAAGACCATTCCTTACTTTTACGGTTTTTGTGATTGTGAAAGAAACAGAAAGTTACAGAAAACGTGATTGTTGGAGCCTAATTCAAAATTGGATTAAAGGAAGACTAGACTTGGATGGGAATGTGTTTAATGAGTCAGAATCTTTTCCAAAGGAGAAGCCCCAGAATGCTCCTTGAGTGACGATACGTGGGATTGTTTCTAAAGAAGGTAAATTGGGGTGAAGCCTGGAGTGTGGAGCTACTTTGAAGGGACGTTGCATAAAAGGGAAAGTTTGAGGCGCGGAGAAGTTGTTGAAGGTGTGCTATTGATACCTGCGAATGTAATCTAAGTTGGATTTGGGAATTCTTTGGTGTTAGTTGGGCGAAATGAGGGTCGGATTGAGCTGTGCGATGGCATGTGTCTTTATTCCTCTCTGCTCTGCACAAGTAGTCGCTCTGATTAATAAGGAATTCACTTCAGTCAGGCCAACAATCGTGGCTCAAGAAGCATTCTGGCGATCGTCTATCCTTCGCTTAACGGTATTCTGACGCATGTCCAGCGTCTACTTTACCATTTTGGAGTAAGTCCCAACAACCAACTTTTGAAAATTACCAAATGCCAGTTTTGGCATGTTGAAAAGGTGTAAATACCAGTTTTTGACATTTTCAAAAGTGTAAATAGTGGCTTTTGACATTTTCAAAAGTGTAAATAGTGGCTTTTGACATTTTTAAAAAGTGTAAATAGTGGCTTTTTACATTTTCAAAATGTGTAAATAGTGGCTTTTGACATTTTCAAAATGTGTAAATAGTGGCTTTTTACATTTTTAAAAAGTGTAAATACTGGCTTTTTACATTTTCAAAAAGTGTAAATAGTGGCTTTTGACATTTTTAAAAAGTGCAAATAGTGGCTTTTGACATTTTCAAAAAGTGTAAATACCAGTTTTTGATCTTTTCAAAAGCGTAAATAGTGGTTTTTGACATTTTAAGAAATTGTGAAAAGCAAATCTAACTATTTTGAAAAGTAAAAACAGCCGTTTTTGACATTCTGAAAAGGGGCGAATAGTAATTTTTAACATTTTGAAAAAGTATAAATAGTAGTTTTCCATATTTTCAGGAAGTGTAAATACCAATGTTTGACATTTTGAAAAGTGTAAATTGAAGTTTTCTACATTTTCAAAAGGTGTAAATTCCATTTTTTGACATTTTCAGAAGTCGTAATTGCCAGTTTTACTCTTTTAGAAAAGCTTGAAAGTGACATTTTCCCCTTTTTAGAAACCGAAGGTAAAAAGTTGGTAGACGATCGCCAGAATGCCTCTCGACCGAGGATGTGTGTGCCTGCATTGTGCCCTCGGAGTGGATTGGTTTTGGTTTGTCGAGGGAAAGCGCGTGGAGTGAAACTATTAGTTGAGTGGAAGAAAGTCTCAAACCACGAAACCATGAAACCATCAAAACTTGGGAACAACTGCCGAAGAGACATTACGATTACAAAGTCCATCCCGCCATCCGAGTGCCATCGCAGAGCCATTACTCACAACCAACTGCTTAACCTTCCATCTTTAACTTTAGTTGCAAAAACATTCAGCCACCGCCAAGGCCGGAGAGGCACAACGCAGTATCTCAACGCCCAATCGCCCGAGATGACTGCCGCCTAGAACCACTGTCAACATTCGCAAGAGGCAAAACAACGCATCGCTATCTTAAGCAGCTGTCCCAATGCCACCGTGCCACTCTCAGGCTGGTACGTCGCATCTTTAACCTACCCGGAACTTCGAAGACATCAGGCATGAAAAGAATGGGGCTTATTCTACAATACACCTTTTCAAAAGGGTTGAAACTAGTAAATATCGCTTTTCAAAAGGGTTAAAACAAGAAACTAACGCTTTGAAAAAGCTTAAAACAACAAATTAGCGTTTTCATAAAGGTCAAAACAAGAAATTAGAGTTTACAAATGATCAGAACTTGTAACTAGCACTTTTCAAAAAGGTCAAAACTAGTAACTAGCACTTTTCAAAAAGGTCAAAACTAGTAACCAACCCTTTTTAAAAAGGTCAAAACTAGTAGTTAACACTTTTCAAAAAGGTCCAAACAAGAAATTAGCATTTTCAAAAAGTTCAAAAACTATAAATCATCATTTTCAAATATGTGTAAAAACTAGATGTATTGCTCTTTCGAAAAGGTTAAAGCTTCAGAATAGCTAGCTTAGGAAAGGCTCAATGTACGTTTATAAGTTTTGTGAAAACTGTAAAGGCAAAAAGGTGCAAAAAAAACGGCTTTTTTCCTCGAAAGTACATACATACATACAATATGCATTTGTTGGTTTTAAAAAATGCAAAACGGAAAGGTCAGCTCTACCTGATACAAACTGTCTACCTGTAGTGGTGTGTGTGCCAGATTACATGTTATGGTCAATTTGCGTCTTTGAGCCTTTGGTGTGTGAGTGGTGTGTGTGTGTGAGGCGAGCGTGTTGTGGGAGACTTTGGAGGAGACGAGAGACGAGAGACGAGCGTCCCTGCTGTCTGTCTGCCAGGAATTTCCCTCAACTGCCAGGCAGCCAGCAAGAGAGACACACGGCTGCTCCTCCACTCACTTCGCCCTCCGCCTCAGTCACAAGGACTCAACTTCACGGGCAACACCAAACCTCCGATTCCCCCGAAAACCCAAACACACTCCTCCGTCTCACAATCAACCCGTTTCCACCGGACACAAACCACTTATTCAAAGGCCACAAAGGCTAAACTGTCTCTTCAGTGTCATCCTTGCAAGGTCCAATGTAGCTACCAATTATTTTACAAAAAAGGATTCAAAATCGACCCTTTAACCCTTTCTAAAATGCGCCTACAAAACGGAGAAATACAAGTGGATTAAAGGTACACTATCAATATATATAATACTATGGTGCTATATACAGTCGGCGAAGAAGCATTGTGGAGTAAGTCTAGAGCAACTTTCCCTTAACGGCAGTGTCCCAGTTTGTGGCGTCAGTCCCAACAATCAACTTTTGACCTCCGTTTACAAAAAGTGCGAATAATTGGCTTTAAGCATTTCGAAAAAGTGCAAATCTCGTTGTTTTAAGCATTTTGAAAAAGTAGGAATAATTGGTTTTAGGCATTTTGAAAAAGTGCAAATCTCGTTGTTTTAAGCATTTTGAAAAAGTGGGAATAATTGGTTTGAAGCATTTTGAAAAATGCAAATCTCGGTTTCAGTCATTTTACAAAAGTGGGAATAATTGGTTTTAAGCATTTCGAAAATCGCAAATCTCGGTTTCAAGCATTTTGAAAAGTGCAAATTTCGATTTTAAGCATTTTGAAAAAGTGCAAATCTCGGTTTTACTGCTTTTGACAAAAAAGTGTGAATCTTGGTTTTACTACTGTTGGCAAAAAAGTGTAAATGTCAATTTTACTATTTATGAAAAGTGTAAACTACCGTTTTACTACTGTCGAAAAAGCGGCAAATACCTAGTAGTTTTTGTTTAGTTTGGAAAGTGTGTGTGACAGTTCTATTAGGTACTTCAGAAAAAAGGTGAATAGCAGTTTTATTATCGCTAAAAAGTGTAAATAACAGTTCTACTACTTATGAAAGAAAGGGCAGTGAAAAGGAGGTTTACTACTGTTGTTGACACAAAATGTTAAATAAGCAGTTTTACTTTCTTTGAAAAAGTGTAAATTGTAGTTTTTTTAAGTCTCAAAAGCGTGAATGACCATTTTACTACTTCGGTCAAAAAGGTAAATAACAGTTTTACTATTTTTGAAAAGTGTAAATAGCAGTTCTACTATTTTTGAAAATGTATAATTGTCAGTTTTGCTACTTCTGAAAAGCGTAAATAGCCGTTCTACTACTTTTGAAACCTGTAAGCAGCAGTTTTAAGCTTTTTAAAAATTTGTAATTCTCAGTTTTCCCATTTGCAAAAATGCGCAAAAGTGTTATTTGCACTCTCTAAACCGTGGTAAAATATCGATCGAGACGGGGGTACTGAATTTTAGCCAAGCAATCGTTAAAGGGACACTGTACTTAGCCCACAATGCCTCTTCACCCGCGATAAATAATTAAATCTACAAAAGAGCATTACGCCAGTAAATCGTATTGTGACTGAAATCGACTTTTCCAGACGTGCCGTAAATATTCCACAAGCTATGAATTAAAGGGGGAAAGTTACAACAAAACTTTCGTATGACTGAGCGCAAAATCAACAATCAAAAGTTTAGCCAGTCAGTACTAGTTTTAAAAAAGTTTTAAAATATTCACGAGAGTCAAAGTCTATGTAGTAGTTTCTGTTGTTGTGGAAGTTTCAAAAGTTTTTAAAAAATTAATTGCCTTCGCCTACTCAGTTTCTACAGTCAACAGTCAACACAGTGTGCAGCGTTGTTTGCTTATTGAAATTTATTTTTTTTATTTATTTTTTTTGTGCATTTCGTAAGAAATAATTATACGTGGAGCGTGTAATTATATTTTACCGATTATGAAAGTGAATTCGTTTCAATTTCCCCAGAAATTTAAAGTACATAATTGAATTACATTCAAAAATGTGAGAATTCAACTCTAAAATTAATTACTATTTCTACAAAAAAAAATTGCATGGTTGCCCCTGGTACTTGTTTGTTTGTAAATAGAAAAACGTGTTATAATTGAATCTCTGGAGATCACAAACAAAAAAGGGATAAAAGAAGATAGTAAGGTGAGCGTGATTGGGAGGAATGTTGAGGATTAGTTTCCTTTGAGATTTTTTCTAAACCCGCATCTTCTTTTTTTCGAAGCTTTTGTGTACAGAATTACAGATTAATTTAGGTGCAAAAAGCGGATAGCTACTATTGTAAGTGGCTATTGTAATGTACGGAGATGGCCTTGTTTATATAAAAATGGTAGATAAGCTGTTTTAATCCGAAGGAATGTTAGATAGCCTGTTTTGCACTGTACTGCACTGTTCTGTACTCTTATCTGTTACCGTTCGCTTAAGCCTGGAGGTTGGGAAAAGTTTGCTTTTTGTTTACATTTGATCTCTTTTCTCTGTGCTGTGTGGTCTGTGCTTTGTTGTGTGTGTGTGAATGCCTGTGTGTGTGTGTGTGTTTGTGTGTGTGGTTTGACACTTTCGACCGAAAAAACAATGTGAAAGACATTAATGCAGAGCAAACAAGCCATGTGGCAACTTTCAAGTTTGCACACACACAAAAATATCCAATAAAAAATATACAAGTTTTTCACAACTTAATTGGACTTTGAATTGAACTGGACTTGCGGGGCAGTCTACCGTGAAGCGTAGATTACTTAACAAAACGATTTATAGCCCGGCAAAGCCAACTCGACACTTTCTGTATAACACGTTTTTAAATCGAAGATCTTGTAAAAATGTGTCTGTTGTAAACCATCAAGTGTTTTTTTAAACAATCTTTTTAAAACACGTATTTTTGTATAACGCACTTTTTCAAAATTTCCAATTTCTGTTACAACAAGCTCTAACTCACAATCGCTATTAAAAAGAGCGTCTTTTGAAGCTTGTGTTATTCCTTCAAAACAGTTTTTAAATCACCAATTTTGTAGAAAAGTGTCTTTTGTAAATCTTTAGCTTTTACAAAAAACACTTTTTAAAACACCTGTTTTTTGTATAACACGCTTTTTAAAAACTTCCAATTTCTATTATAACACACTTTACCACCCAATAGCTATATTAAAAAACGTTTTCTACAACTTGTGTTCCTTCAAAACAGCTTTTAAAACAACAATTTAGTAAAAACGTGCCTTTTGAAAACCTTCCACGTTTACAAAAAACACTTTTTAAAACACGTGTTTTTTGTATAACGCACTTTTTCAGAATTTCCAGTTTCTGCCACAACGCATTTTAAAACACAATCGGTTATTAGAAAAGCGAATTCTAAAACCTGTGTTCCTTCACACCAGTTTTAGGACAAAAATTTTGTATACAAGTGCCTCTTGAAAACCTTCCACTTTTTCAAAAAACACTTTAGAAAACGTTCGTTTTTTGTTTTACACCCTTTTTCAAAATTTGAAGTTTCTATTACAACACAATTTAACACACAATCGCTATTAAAAAAAGCATTTTCTCCGTGTATTTCTTCAAACCAGTTTTTGAAAAACAATTTTAAATTGATAATCGGTTTTTACACTATCCCTAGTTCTAGTTTTTGCTTAAACCACTTTTTCAAAATCAACAAGTGCGAACATAACATAGTGCACATCACATTATGAAACAAAAATATTTGTAAAAATTGTTGCCTAGAACGTCACTGTTTAGATCTACAAGGCGGAGTTCTTTAAGGCATTAAGGGAAAGAAAACACTGGAATTCCGTTGCATTGCATTGGCTAATCGGAAGTGTGCATTGGCGTTTTGTTTGATATTATTTTTTGTTTTTTCTATTGCAGACTCTTTGTGGACTGATGGAATAAAAATTGGAGCTGGAAATCCTTGAGAGCTCGTTCGTCTCTTCCCTTTGCTTGCGTCTCTCTTCGTGTGATCTTTTTAATGCCGGTGGCAGTGAGCTTCAAGTCTCAGCCCTGTTGCTCATAACCTCCCTTGTTATCCTCACATACTCTTGTGATGTGGTGTTTCGTGTTGGTGGAGTGATCTTTGGTGGTTTGGAGCCCCTTGTTAGTGTCTTTGTTATTTCAAAAAAAGAGGAAACACACGCCACCCAAAACCCAGCAAAACAGTGCAGTGCTCCACCAGTCAAAGCCAAAGGAAAGTGAAAGGACCCACTGATCCCCATCAGTCAAGTTGAAAGGGATTTTTCAAGTGGATTCCAGTTTTTTTCCATTTTTTATTCCAGCGTTTTTTTATTTAAAAAAATTTTTTTTTTTAAAAAGTAAAGCCCGCTAGTTGAGGGAATGACAGTGTATTGTGAAGTGGTGTGATTGTGTTGACAATTAAAAATTATGAGCGATGGCTAACAATTGTGTGTGCTGCTGCTGCTGCTGTCCGGGCCCCTCGGGGAATTCGAGGGGAGGGGCGAGAGGGGGCAGGGCTTCCGCATCCTCAGCCACCAGAGATCTCTGCTGTAATCGGAAGATCACTTGGCCTATCTGCATCGGACTCTTTCACGTTGTAAGGAGCCAAATTAAAATTGTGTATTATCTATATAAGATATCGTCGGTGAAGAAGCATTGTGTCGCTTCTCCAGCAGCGTCCGTTTCATGCCTTTTTGGCCCACATCCCAATAATAAACCAACATTTTACCAGTGTATTTAAACACAAAAAAGTGTAACTACAACTTTTACATACATATGTATTTTTTAAAAAGAGTAAAATTGATATTTAAACTTTTCAAAAGTCCGTAACACTAGTATTTTGCTAGTAAAACTGCGATCTACACTTTTTCAGAAGTAGTAAAACTCCTAGTTATACAGTTTTCTACAAGTGATATAGCTGCTAGTTATACTTTTTAAAAAGTAGTGCAACTGCTATTTGCAACTGTTTAAAAGGAGTATAACTGCTATTTACACTTTTTCAAAAGTAGTTAACTTGGCATTTGCACTTTCTCAAAAGTAGTGAAACTGATATTTATACTTTTGCAAAAGTAGTCGGACTACTATTTATACGTTTTAAAATGAGTGAAACTGCAAATTAGACTTTTCAAAAGTAGTAAAACTGCTCTCTGCACGTTTTCGAAAGTAGTCAAACTGCTATTTATACGTTTTAAAAGTAGGTAAAAACCCCAATTTGTCGTTTTTAAAAGTAGTGCAACTGCTAGTTACAGTTTTTCAAAAGTAGTAAAATAGGTATTTACACTTCAAAAATATGTGATACTAGTATTTGCACTTGCTATCAGTAGTAAAGCTGCTATTTACACTTTTTAAATAGTACTTCAAATTGGTATTTGTTCTTTTCAAAAACGCGTCAAACTGTGTATTTACACCTTTTTCAAACACACAAGTAGGTAAGTTGATTGTTCAGACTACCGTCAAAATGATATTAAAGAAAACTGTACTGGAGAGACAAAATGCTTCTTCACCTACGACATATAGTGCTCTTAAATGGTTGTTGTTTTTTGAGTACTCCAGACGCACATTTAATAATTGTGAATTGCAGGGAGTCTACTTGTCAGTGATCGTGCTGAACGGGTTGAACTTAGTGGAGGCCATCATCACCCTCACCACCTCCCGCCACCTACTCAGCTCGGGGGGTGAGGGGGAGGGGGAGGGCGATGGGGACGGCGACGGTGGCGGGAGTTTAAATTCAAACGACGAAGACATTTTTTCAAAAAGACGGAAAGTAGGCGCGCATTTTAGTATTTTAAGTCCACACAGTCACGAGAGTACTGACGAAGGTCCAGATCACAATGGAGGCTCAACTGAATTAAGTTGTACGTTTAAAATTATTATGCAAATCCTAAAAATACCCCAAAAAAAAGTGTCAAATCACTTAAATGTTGAATAAATGACACTTTTATTGCGAATGTTTCATTTCCAGCTGAACTGATGATCGTCCATTCGATTTGCATCTTAATTTTAGCTTCCGTCGGATTTTGTATCTCATTTAACTTACTATTGCTCAAGGGGTCAAAGCAGGTAAGGAAAAGTTTTGAATAATTTCTAGTGTAAAAACAGCATAATTTCAGTTTACTTTAAAAACGTTTTATTAAGTAAAATTACTCTTTTTTGAAAAATTGAAAACTATGTTTCGTTTTTTAATTTGACACATTTTCCTAATTTATTAATAGACGATTTTTCTTCAATTGCAGCCATGATTTGAAAACTTGTATTTTTTTAAATTTTGTTTTGTTTTGAATAGGAGATCGCCCGGTCACTAAAACTGTGGCTGGTGTACACAGTCGTGTTCTGTTTGCTCATCGTGCCGTACTACGTGTGGCGACTTTCCACTTCGGAACATGTGGGTCGCTGGCTCATCCAGCTCGTCGCCACCAACTCAGTCGAAGGTTTGTTTTTGCATTTTTTTTTTGCATTTTTTTGTATTGTTTTATGTGGTCTTTTAAGATGCATAAGAGAACTTATTCAAAATTACTTAAATGTATGTTGACAGGCCGGCAAATGTAATATCGAGGCTCAAGGTGCAAAATGACACGTATCCATTATTTTTAGTGTGTAAAATTATGCGATGAAAAGTAGTCAAAATGGATACGCGTCACTTTGCACCTTAAGCCTCGATATGTGTTGTTTGAAAAATGACGCACATTCTTAAAATCTGAAAAAGAAAATGTATTCCCATTTATGTACGTACTACAATAATGTGTAAGAGATGCTAATATTAAGCTAATTTTTGAAAAGTGTAAATCGAGGATATGCCTGACTCAAACAAAGCATAAATCGAGGTTTCGCAATTTAAACAAGTCTAAATCCAGACTTTTCATGTTTTGAAAAGTGTAAATCCAGGTTCTGCACATTTTGAACAATGGTGTAAATCGAGATATTGGATGTTTGATGAAAAATGCAAATCAAGGTTTTCAATGTTTAAAAAAGACGCAAATGAAGGTCTTGCATGTTTTAAAGTATTGTAAATCCTGATTTTATTTGTTTTGAAAAGTGTAAATTGAGATATTGCATGTTTTGAAAACCGGCAGTCGAGGTTTTGCGCCCTTTAAAAATTGTCAGTCAAGGTTTTGCATGTTTTAAAAAAGAGTAAATTGAGGTTTTTTAAGTTTAAAAAGCTATAAATCCAGATTTTCCATGTGTTGAAAAGTGAAAATCGAGGTTTCGCATGTTTTAAAGAAGTGCGTTTCAAGGCTATGCTTGTTTTAAAAGTTTAAGTTGAGGTTGTTTATCTTCCAAAAAAAGTCTGTATAAATCTCAGTTTTGTCTTTCAAAAAGTTTAAATCATAGCTTTGCATATTTCTAAAAGTGCAAACTACGGTTTTACGTTCTTAGACGAAAAGATGGTCAAAAAAAAAGTTGTAACCAAATATTACAGCGAATATTGTAAAATCGTATACAATACATCAAAATAGGAAAATTAGGGAAATCTGATGCCCTGCTTCCCTCCATTGTATTACTGAAAAAAGCGTCATTTTGTAACAGAAGCCTCAATAGAAAATCCAATCCCATATTACCCACTATAGGGCCACTACACACTCAATAATAATGTAAAATAAAACTAAAAAATCCTAATAATTGTTGCAGGCTACTTCCTTGGGATTGCCTACTCCCTCATCACGGAGCTGACGGCGGACCCAAGCCAGGGGCTGATGGGTCGAGGGAGCTCCAAATTCCATGCTCTTCAAAGCAGGGAGAGTCAAATCACGTTCGTGGGTGAAGTGACCAACCTCAAAACTTTCACAGAAATTAAAATCTAGTCAACCAAACAAGATCAACCCAAAGCAAGCAAAGGAGGGAAAGCATCAGAGCAGCAAAAAGAAAGCCAGCCATCGCATATCCCCTCAAATCAAAGTTAAATCCCTCGAAAAATCCAAATTTATTTTAATGCTACATAAAGCAGCCCAACGACCCAACCAATTTAAAAGGGAAACTCTGATTCGAAACCTAAAAAGGACAAACAAAACAAAGTGACCGTGTTTTTGGGTGATCAAAGGGAAACTAAAGGGATACTAGTACACAAGGAGATCATCCAACAGTACATATAGTGGAGCAAAGGGAAAGCAAATCAAATCTAGTCAATCTTTTTGAAACTTGAGATCACATAAATGACATCTCTACACTCGCATTTATACGCCTCACTACCAAAGAACTAGCGAAAGTGAATTGAAAACCAACCAAAGGCTACCAAAACTTCCACACACAAAAAAGTAGAAAAGAAAATCGATATAAATTGAAAAAGAGGAGGAAATGGCGTTTCAGTTACACGCAGATAATTCGGATTACATTACACACAAAATAACAGGGAAAACTCAAACTGACAAAACTGACAGTTTATTGATTCGAAAATTCTGTCTGTAGTTACAGCCATGTACTCAAATACCCCTTTAACCTTTTCGAAACGGAAACATAAATAGTTTTCTAACTTTTTCAAAATGCTAATTCCTAGTTTTGACACTTTTTGAAAGTGTTGATTCCTAGTTTTTACCTTTTTGAAAGTGTCAATTGCTAGTTTTGGATGTTTTTGAAAATGTTAATTCCTAGTTTGGGCTTTTTTGGAAAGTGTCAATTGTTAGTTTTGGATGTTTTTGAACGTGCTAATTCCTAGTTTTGACACTTTTTGAAAGTGTCAATTCCTAGTTTGGATGTTTTTGAAAGTGTCAATTCCTAGTTTTGAATGTTTTTGAAAGTGTTAATTCCTAGTTTTGGATGTTTTTGAAAGTGTCAATTCCTAAGTTTTGACTTTTTTGAAAGTGTTAATTCCTAGTTTTTACCTTTTTGAAAGTATTAAATCCTAGTTTTGACACTTTTTGAAAGCTTCAATTGCTGGTTTTGGATGTTTTTGAAAATGTTGATTACTAGTTTTGACCCCTTTGAAAGTTTACTTGTAGAATAAACACTTTTACAAAGCATTATTTCCATCGTTTCCCAGTTTCGAATAGGTTAATGGACGTAGCTTTGGTTTATTTTCCAGGTCCACCCCAAGGGCTTAATTACTACCGAAAAAAGTATCAAATTTTCGAAATGTTCCGCGAATAAAATTGTAAGTCAGAAGCTACAGTTACGGTTTCAAAGCAAAAAATTGTTTAAAATTTCCCCATGGCTTTGAAGCTGTTGTTAGCTCCAGTACCTGGGTAGCTAATTCTGATCAAGCCTTTTGTTTGTGTTGAAAAAGTTACCGGTATTTCTTCAAGGCAGTTTGTTCTAACATGAGGATGGGATTGTAAAGTGTATGGAAAGAAGGAGGCAGTAAAGGACGAGACTGTGTCAAATGGAACGTGGCAAGATAGGCTCCTTAATTGTGAGAGCTTCTGCCGACGATTCAAAGAAAGCTATTTGCATGGAACACGAACAATTTCTTTTTTTATCGGCTACGAGCTAGTCTCACAAGCAAACCCCATCACCATCACACCAACGGGTTTTCCAACCTATTTCGAACTGGAAAATCATGAAAGCAGTGTTTTAGAAAAAGTGTTTATGCTTCAAATTAACTTTTCAAAAACATTAAAACTTGTGAATTAACATTTTCAAAAAGGTTGAAAAGCTAGTAAACTGACTTTTTCAAAAATATCAAAAACCAAATAAATTAACATTTTCATAAAGGTCAAAAAACTAGTAAATTAGCATTTTCAAAAAGGTCAAAAAACTAGTGAATTAACATTTTCAAAAGGGTCAATAAACTAGTAAATTACAATATTCAAAAAGTGTCAAACTATTTACATAGATATTTTGTACTAAGTTTTGAAAAGGTTAACAATCAGATAGTATTTGGGTTTACCTACTTTTGAATGCTCCAAAGTATTCGTATTACTTTCTTTTGAATGTTAATTTTTTGAAAAGTCTAAATTTTGACGTATTTTCCCATATTTTGAAAAGTAAAAACCCGCCTTTTTAAAAAAACGTTATTATTAGAAAGGGACAGTGCTGTCCTAGTCTAGTCTGACTTGACTAGACTTTTCAACTTTTTTCGGCCGCTTGACTTGACTAGACTAGACTAGCTGACTATTTCAAAACTTGTGACTTGACTTGACTAGACTAGCAAAAGGTCCAGAAGACAAAGACTAGACTAGACTAGCCACGATTCTTCCTATGTTAACGGATAGCTGACTAGTTGACTAGACTAGACTTGACTAGGGTAGATTTTTTGTTGACTAGACTAGACTAGACAAGACAGGCCTCAAACACAATGTGACTTGACTAGACTAGACTAGCTGCCTTTGATTTTGGACGTGACTAGACTAGACTAGACTAGCGAAATTTTTGGGCAGCACTGCCTACCTTCATCGTACTATCAAGAACGCACTGAAGCGTGGTCCAATGGTCATGAGGTTTGCTTGTACGTTGAATTGCTCGTTGAATTGGTTCCAAGAAAGTGCCGTAGTTCCAAGTGTAGAGACAGTGCAGAGTATTATAGAGTTGAGTTTGATGAAAGTGGCAAAAGTATTTTGACTCAATTGAAAGGAAGCAAGTATTTTTATCCACAAAATTCTGTATTCATGCCAAATTTATGACCTTATCACACAATTTACGAACCTGAAAGCA
>JAQFZC010004971.1:0-15012 GCA_034695205.1 Dicyrtoma fusca | reverse complement strand
AGTTTACGCAGGTGACCAGTTTACAGGTGACCAGTTTACAGGTGACGAGTCGCGGAGTGACCAATCGAGGCAACACCCATTTTCGTACACGATTAATTCAATTGTAGGCTCTATTTCATAATTATTATGTTCTACTCGATTGCCTTGTACAATAGTTGTTACAGATGGTTCGACTTTTTCTTCATTGTTGCCAATAATGTTGGTATTACTAGGAGATAAATCCGTAGTCACAGAGATTCTGTTTCCATTTACAGTACTACTGTCACTGTCATAATAACTAACAGCACGATCAGGTTCGGCAAAATAACTTGGCGGTGCTGGGGGCAGCGGAATTGTTTCATTAACTGTTAACTGTGCAGGTTCCTTTCGGACTGGGAATGGCACATGGCAAAGATGCCTTTCTTCAAAGAGGATGCAGGTCGTAGTTAGAAATTCGGTCACATGGATATCTTTCTTGTGTTGAAGGAAGTCATCAAGCTTTTGAAATCCCTGCATGCACTCTTTGCCTTTACACACAAACCAAAATTGTATTGGCGACTTTTTAACCGTTGACATTTTGACTAGTTTTGGCTGGTATGTTTTAACAACATTGATTTGTTTTTGGTTAGCATGCTTCTCGCCTAGAAAAGTACGTGCTAAATTTTTTGAAAACAACTTTGTTCATTTTAGAATGTTGTGATATAGTTTCCACAGATTTCTTTTCTACAGCTGATTTTGACTTTTGACTCTTGTGTTTTCAGGTGCGAAAATTTGAAACTTAGCGCCAGATTCACTGGGTTTTTCAGTGTATCAAGAATAACTACAATGCGCAATGCAGCTATTGCTTATGAAGTCGCAGGTCGCAGTGTCAGCAGTGCAGTGCAGCGCAGACTAATTATTAGTAGGGTAGCTGGTAATTGTGATCGATTTTAATGCAGTCAATGTTTAAGTAGGGTAAAGGCTTCTAACTGTGGTCGTCTTGTAACTGTGGTAAACCTCTGTTTTGTCCAGCGTCAAAGGTTATTTAAAATCTAACATGCCTTCTATAGGAAGACTAATAATACCCGAAGATTCAAAACCAGGTGCGTTCGATTTTGATTTACATAATTACCATAGTCACTGGAGAAAACATGGGGTACCACAGTTACAAGACGACCACAATTAGAAACCTTTACCCTACTCTTAAAAATTATTTACTTGAGTATTTTTCTAATCTGAAAACACTAATAACAATTACTAACAGTTGCGCAGTGCTGCCCTAGTCTAGTCTGACTTGACTAGACTTTTCTGCTGTTTTCGGCCGCTTGACTTGACTAGACTAGACTAGCAAGAGGCGTAGAAAAAAATAACTAGACTACACTAGACTAGCCATGATTATACCCATGTTAAGGGATAGCAGACTAGTTTGAATAGACTTGACTTGACTAGGGTATATTTTGTGTTGACTAGACTAGACTAGACTAGACTATGCCTGCCTTGCGCCTGTCGCCTGTCGCCTGCGCCAGTGCTAGTGCCAGCAGCGGTTTACCACGGAACAAGACTAGTAAGAATAAAATTCGTCAGCCACAGTCAACAGTTGCAACCGTCAACCGGTTGACGGTATTCAAACAACCCAAAACGCTTTTTATTACTTAAACAAAATATAATGCTCTTTACTTTTACTAAAACTTTGAAATTCAAGTTTAACTAATAGTTCATACCTGATTTATATCTATTACATTTTTTTAAATAACCTACCTACGGAGTTGACAATAGCAGCCATTTCCCCAACACTGCGCTGGTGGCTATCAATAAAAACTTTGTTAGAAAATCATAAACAGAAACTAGAAACATGAGCGAATTCAGTGATTCGAAGCGTGTTAAACTTTCTTCTGTTGAAAGTGGCATTAAGACTGAAGATGAGGACGAGACTTTCCCAGTTGAACAAAAACAACCGATTGCGGGTTGCAGTGACAATGTAAAGCGAAAGACACCGAAAGATGCATCAGAAACAGCAACAGCTATTGCCACTTCGGATACTACCGACGGCAGTGCCTTAAACGAGGATGTAAGTAAAAATTATTAAATTATATAAAAAGTTTAAGTATCGTGGGTAAAAAAGCATAGTGTCGCAAGTCCAGAGTCCCCTCAATGTCATTTTGATGCACATCTAACAGGTGACAGTCAACTTTTAATCAATTTGTTGGTACAGTCAACAATGTTGAATGTGCAGAATTCATTTTTAGTATTTTAAAAAAGTGCTTCTAAAAATGTATAAAGAGCAGTTTTGCTGTTTGTTTAGCTGCCTCTTCCTTCAGAACAATGATATCAAGAGAGCGTAGGATATGTGACACTATCAACTATGGTTTTAAAAGAGGACGGGGTAGGGTTAAGCCACAACTCCTCTACACTCATACTTACATAAAACGTATATTTATTTGAAATCACAATAGAGTTCTAACAAAAATTGAAAAATAAATTGGATCTTCACGTAGTTTATTTCATTATAGGTTTTAATGGTGATTTTTGAAACGGGCTTTCTCGAGACGACAGACTTGCTTCATTGTCGACTTGTTAATCGCGCTTGGCGTGACTCAGCAACCTCAGTATTACTTCGAAGTAACGCCTGTCAAATCTCTTTGAATCTCCTTTGGGTCCCTATCCCATCCACTGTCAAATTCAACGCTACAAAAGCTGTCTATTGTAACAACAATAACTCTGGCGCTCTGCTCGACGACCTCGCTGAAATCATTTCAAAGTCACCGAAATTTCCTTGTTCCAACTTTCGTTTCGTCAACAGCTACTCCTTCGGCGATGCTCATCATAAAAACAGAATCGACACTTCGTCCCTCCATAAGTTCTTTTCTGTTCACGGACGCAATGTGAAAACCATTACTGTTGGAGCCCACATTTCCAAAAGTGATCTGAACTCCTTGCTGTTGAACGATACGCCGTTTTTAGAATGCCTTGACCTACAGTACTTGAAGTCTTTCGGGAATCGTGACCCTTCTGTCGTTGACCAACCCTTATTCCCACAACCTACGATTCTTCCGAATCTGAAAACATTGGTTTTAGGTCCATTGCCAACCCGTTTTAATCTTATAGAACTGGTCGATGCAGCCATCAATCTACAGTCCGTCGAAACCACCAGATTGAATGATCTAAAATTCCTATTATATAATAGGAAAGTTGGACTGATTAAGAAGCTTGAATACGCCATGTACGTACACGTAGGAGCTGTCTGTATTTGAAAAACTAGCAGAGACCCAGCCAAAACTGAAGAAATTAATTGTAATTGCAGCACAACCTACTGTAGGTGGAAGGTTAGATGTGCTACCTGGCTGTTTTCAGAAAATGCAGACGTTTCTAAATATAATATTGGAGTCGAGCAAAGATTCCTTGAAGTATTTGGAATTTCGTATTTGCCCATTTGGAGATATCAAGTTTCCAATTTTAAAAAACTTGGAAAGTTTAAAGCTTGTTCAGTCAAGTGATCAGTTCTTTAGCACGTCATCCAGTTCCAAGCTGATACTATCGAGGTTTACTAGAGAGTCACATCGGTTTGGTTATAATAAAATTGGACCGGTATTGAAGAATAGAATTGCTGTAAGACGGGGGAACCCGAAATCTGAATTTTCGAATGAAGTTGATGCAAGCATCTATGGACGTTGTCCAAATCGACCTTGTGACAGTTTTCCAAATCTCCAGAAAGTGTTGTTGGACATTCAAAATTATGGCGTTGAGAGGGACGGCAGTTTACAACTACTTCACACCTGTCATTCCCACAATAAACAGATAGTACCTCATGCTTATAAGACCGTCAAAGTTTTAGAAATCTATTCTACATTGCCAGGGACCGTCGAGACAGTAAAATCTGTCTCGAATTTGTTTCAAAATGTGACTGTTTTGAAATTGAAATGCGGGAGCGTCCAAACATTAAATAGTTCTTTGTGGTTGCTTTCTCCGTTGGCGAAATCTATTGAACTTTATGGAGTGTTATCAATTTTCGAACGATAATCGCCGCCGTATTCCCATTCCCAATGATGAGTCCAAGGGGATTGATGAGGTTGTTTTAGTCGACTCATTCTTTACAGGATTTTCGATTGAAATGTGCAAAAAGCTGATCGGGTATGAGCAGATTCCGGTACAAATCAATAGAGATCCATCACTTACCGACTTTCTGAGGGTAAAGCCTTCCATTTGTGACTTAAAAGGTTAGCTAAATTTAAATTATCTTAAAAAATACATATATATACTATAGTCGAACTTTTGTAAAACTGGTTTGTTACTTATTTCATGTTCCTATATTTCGTGAACTGTTTTGACAAACTACACTTTAGATTTGACGGATTTCAAAATATTATTTAAGCAACTAAGGGCTACCTTTGCCTCCCATGTAACGGGATTCTACGCCTTTCAAACAATAATGCCAAGAACAAACATCACTTTTGCTCACGTTTCACCGATCAAACTCAATCAATCGAAATGTGGTAGGTCTAATTATTATGTCAATTTTGTTCAAAAAAAGAGTACAATAGTTATATCAGAAAGTAATTCCGGAAAAAATCTAAGAAATATTTTGTTTAATATTTATTTTTAGAGATGGAAAAGTATTTGGCTCCCATTTCAACCTTCGTCCACGTCACCCACAGGAGTGTACCCAGACGCTTTGGCAATGACAGTGACTATGACGTTGATAGAGGAAGAGATTATTATTTTATGGAGTGAGTAGTTTGGTACATACAGTATTTTTTCTGGACTTTACGCAAACCAGTAGTGTATTGTTAGATTTTAGCATTTGTATTAAGCCACTATTATTGCTATTTCAGGGTGTAGTTTCCTTCTGTATTTAATTAAATTCGATTACACTGATCATTTATACCTTTTTAACAATTTGTTGGTGCTTCATGTAAATAATTAGTAATGGTAACAGTATGAATTAGCTTGATCTAGTGTATACGTATGTTATTCTCAATTGTTTAAACCAATGAATTGCTTAGGAAGGAAGGTAACTAGTGATTACCAATGCGTTTTGAGTTTATGTTTATGAGTGTGTACAGATAGTCGGTGTAACTTGCCCGAGAATAAAAATCTTTACTTTTCCTTAAGTGTAGCATTCCAAGGATTTCGATTGCTCTGGTGGACAATGAATTAATAAAATGCTTTTGTAAAGTAAATTACCGAATAATGCAAACGGCGACTTTTTTTAGTGATGATACAGTTTCACAACCTAGGTTAACACACATTTAAACGGAGGAAGACCTCTGATTGCACTTTACTTAAAATGTGTAAGACTACTAAGGAAACTAACGATAAGCACTTTTCATCCATCGGTTAGTCTGACCAATTGAGTAGCTATTCTTGGCACTCTATAAAATAGAGTAAATAGACTTAATAGAATAGAGTACAGCAACACCCGTAGCATGTTTCTGTATCCTTGCAATGGCGCAAAATTTCATAGACCAGGAATTCTTACTCGTCGCCACTCATCGCCAGTTGTCAGTTAATGGCAGTACCAATTATCCAGTGGTTAACAAAATACCGAAAAATCAAAATTCGACAGCCACAGAATACAAAGAAGTAAAAAGAGTATTCAGAAGTTTACGGACCGCTTGTAACGTCATTGTAGCCTATACAAGCCCTTTGGGACGGTAAGTAAAGTGGGGACAGTTAGTAAAGTCAGTGGAAGCAGTAGAAACTATTTGGGACGGTTATTTTTTTTGGGGACGGTAGGAAAAGAATCCCCTAAAATTACATAAGTATATTTTAGTTAGTTTATACTTACTTTTGCGTATAATTATATTGCATATCAATAGATTTGACAAACAACAAACAAGGAGAATGAGCGACTTCAATAATTTGAAGCGTGTTAAGCTTCATTCAGTTGAAAGTGGGATTAAGCCTGAAGATGAGGACGAGACTTTCCCAGTTGAACAAAAGCAACCGATTGCGGGTTGCAGTCACGGTGCAAAGCGAAAGACACCGAAGGATGCATCAGAAACAGCAACTGCTATTGTCACTTCGGAGGCTGCAGACGGCAGGGACTTGGTCGAGGATGTAAAAGTAAAAATTATAAAATTGCATTAAATGTATAAAGTATATTGTGAATGCCCAACCACCCAATACTTCACTCACGATAATTATAAATCAAAGTAGCTAACAGTAGTATAACAGAACATTGCATTGATAAAATGAAACTGAATCTCCACCTTTATTTTATTTTATTTGCAGGTGTTATTGCTGATTTTTGAAAATGGTTTCCTTGACACGACTGACTTGCTTCAGTTTCGACTCGTGAATCGCCGTTGGCGTGACTCTGCAACAACAGTATTGCTCCGACGTGGCGCCTGTCAAATCTCATTGAATATCCGCTCGGTCCCCAACCCATCCAATGGCAATTTATACTCCACAAAAGCCGTCTACTGTAACAACAACAACCGCGGTGCTCTCCTCGACGATCTGAATGAAATCATTTCACAATCACCCAAGTTTCCGTGTTCAAGCTTTCGATTCGTCAACAGCTACTCCTTCGGCGATGCTCATTACAAAAACAAAATCGACACTTCGTCCCTCCATATGTTCTTTGTGGTTCACGGGCACAATGTGAAAACTATTATTGTGGGTGACTGCATTTTGAAAAATGACCTGCGCTGCTTACTATTGGATTATACCCCTAATTTAGAATGTCTTGACCTGCAATACATGAGGACATTTGGACTTCCGACAGAACGGCCGAGTGGCCCAAACTCCTTTACAGAACCCTTGTTTAAAGAATCTGAAATTCTTCCTAATCTAAAAACACTGGTTTCAGGCCCTCACACACGTTCTTATTCTTTTGAGCTAGAACTGGTCGACGCAGCCATCAATCTACAGTCCGTCGAAACGACCAGAGTTGAAGATCTGAAACTCCTTTTAGATCACGGAAAAGGTGGATTGATTAAGAAGCTCAGATTCTGCTTGTTTGAGCATGATTTGAAGGAGATTTCTGCGTTTGAAAAACTGGCTGAGAGCCAGCTAAAGTTGACAAACCTAATTGTCTCTGCACGAGATCCTTTTGGGCAAGGCCTACCTGGGCCTGGGTCTTTTTTGAAAATGCAGACGTTTCTAAATAAAATACTGGAGTCAAGCAAAGATACGTTGAAGTATTTAGAGTTTCGTATCTGCCCATTTGGAGACATTAAGTTTCCAATTTTACAAAACTTGGAGTGCTTAAAGCTTGTTCAGGCGTGGGATCCGCAGGAGGGCCGCTTTACCACGTTACTCAGATCCAACCCACAATTACCGTTTCAACATAGAGAATTAAACGAAGTTGATGGATGCATTTGTCCAAATCGACCGTGTGACAGTTTCCCAAATCTCAAGAAAATACAGTTGGACATTGAAAATTATGGAATTGAGATGGACGGTAGTTTAATACTACTTGAGACCTGTCAGTCCCACAACAAAAAGATTGTACCCCATTTTTATAAGACTGTCAAAGTTTTAGAAATTTTTTCTACCCTGCCGAAAACCATTGAGAGAGCAAAGTCCGTCTCGAATTTGTTTCAAAATGTTACTACTTTGAAAATAAAATGTGAGAGCGTGCAAGAATTGAACTGCTCTTTATGGGTGATTTCTCCATTAGCTAAATCAATCGAAATTTATGGAATGTCTAAGCATTATAGTGACGCGTTGGTTGGTAATAGCAGTATCAACGATAATGTGTCCACTGAGAGAATGGATGAGGTTGATTTGGTCGACTCGTTCTTTACGGGATTTCCGATTGAATTGTGCAAGAAATTGAAAAATGTAAAAGAATTTCCAATGGAAATCGAAGGAAATCCATCTCTCCACGATTTTCTGAGGGTGAAGCCTTCAATATGCAACTTAAACGGTTAGATTAAATTTAAAATTAGAAAACACGAATTATTTAATTTTGTAAAAAACTGGTTTTTTACTTATTTTCTGTATTTTGTGGACTTTTTTTGATTAATTACACTTTAGATTTGGTGGATTTCAAGATACTGTTCACAAAACTAGGGGCTCCCTTTGTCTCCCATGTGTCGGAGTTCTACGCCTTTCAAAGTATGCCAAGAACAAAGGTCACTTTTGCACACGGATCAACGATCAAGTGTGATGAAGTGAAATGTGGTAAGTCATGTCTGGTATCTATTATTTTCAGCAAAAAAAAATTATACAAGTTTTAGTGTAAAGTTGTACCTGGAGAATCTAAATTGCAAAATATTTTATTTAAAATGTTTTAGAAATGAAAAAAGTTTTGGCTCCCATTTCAACGTTTGTCCATTTCACTCACATGAATGTGCCTAAACGCTTTGATTATAACAGTGACAATTACTCCGACAATTACAATAGTGACAAATATGGAATGCCAAGTCAAATCATCACCGTACAGCAGCACTGAGTACAATTACTCTGGCAGTGACAGTCAAAAGGACATATACAGTGACAGGGACTGTCATAGATCGTCACGTCGTCACATCGCCACCCGAAAAAAATGAGTAAGGGGAAAGTTTTACCCTACCGAGAAAGTTGTGAAATGTATAGAGTTAAAAAATAAGGTAAGGTACAGTAAAGCTTCAAAAGGTAATCTCGAAAAGTACAGAAAAAATAATTCCCCACTTTTGTAATCTTATCTGTTAAAAATTTACTGAAATACGTGTTACAAAAAATCATGTTGGCTGTAAATGTTTCCTTCTGGCCAAAATAGTGAAAGTTTAAACCCTGTCGTGTTATGCCTTCTTTTTCAGTTTCTCGAATTTTTCAAAATTATTGTTCGAAGTTAAGAATGAATAACCGTTATATCGTTTTAGTACAGTAAAATTTAAGATAGAATCTTTACAAAGTATTGAAAAGTATGGCTTTTCATTGGTAAACAGTGTGTAAGACTGAAGTTGAAATATGTATAGACTCTAATGTGCCCAGCTTTGAATACAATACGACATGTTTAGTGCAGTATGGAGAGTGGCCGTTTATAGAGTATTTTTTCTGGACTTTACTTAAAGACTGAAATACAAACCAATAGGCTATTACCTTATTAAGTAATATTTGATTAGTAATTAGTAGTTTAAGTTTAGTGCAAGGTCAGTGTGCAGTTTCACTGTGTATTTTAATACAATTTTGTCATAACGACCATTTGTACGAGTTTTGTATTATTGTATAAGCTAGTATAGTATAATAGGTAAGTAACTATTATTTGTAATACTTGTATCAGTAGCTTGGCCCTATATATGTCATTATAAATATTGTTGTTGACTGAAGTTCATTGCGTTGGTAGGTTAGTTAGTTTAATTATTAGTTCGTTTACGTTTTTCTAATTGTTAGATTTCAAGAATTCTGATTGCTTTGTAGAACAATACATTAATAAAAGCTTCGTCAAGTAACAACTAATAATGCATCGAGCAAGTAGCAAGTTATTTTAGAGGTCCAAGAGCTAATAAGCTATGGTGAATAGTAGTTGTTGTTTAAAAGCGCACCGTATCAAATAAAACATGTTAATAAAATCACGATATTCGAAATAGATCCCAAAACTGGTCATGCCGAGATGCCGAAAGCCAAAAGATTTTGCTGCCACTCAGGGTTATAGATGAATAAGATGATGTACTCGCCAACTCGCCAAATCTTATTTTACAGCTTAATGTACATTTTGGGCAAGTTTTGATTCCACTTCTAAGACGTAGGTGGATTGAACGTGCTTATAAGCTTCAAACAAAAATTTTGCCATTCGAATTTAATTTTTACAATTTTCCCACAAAACGTAACCAAATCAGAAAGCTAAATTGCTTAATAAAATAAAGGCGGTAATAGCTCCTTCAATAACAGGTATAGGTACCGAAGAACAATAATTTCAATTTTTTGTTCAGAACGTTTAACATTAGTGTGGTTCTTTCTAGAATTATTTTATGCAATTCAAGTAAATAGCGATATGAATGAAATTTTGCTACCAAAACTATCAGCCATTAGTAATTATAACACAAGCAATTTACAAACATCGTTGCAATATTGTTAAAATCGAAATTAATTAATAATTAAAGTAGTTTGGCATCTATAACTGTGTTCAAGTGAGTGAAACAGGGGTGACCACATTTAGGACTTAACAACCTTTCTCGGCTGCTTTCATTTCGATTTAATTTTCCAGCATCAACAACGCATAAAATCAGGAACTTTGCCTTGAAATAATACCTGAAGATCCTGTCTACAAGCGAATATCTATGCCTTCAGGAAAAAAAAGAATTAGTTAAAAAAAAAATTTTGAAAATTAAAGGCCAGTTAGAAATAGAAGTTTAACATTGTAATTACTTTTTATAACTATAGCGGTTCAAGAACGACAGCCAGTGACCATAGCTACTGACGTTAACAGTTAGGACAGTTACAACACAACTAATAATACTTACTTAATTATATTATAATTACAGAGCGAACGGTACGGCAGTCGGCTGTGTCCCTGCCATAGAGCCAGATTTCATCTAGCAAAAAAAAAGTCGCTGGTGCCAGTGCCAGTGCCAGTACTTCCATGGCGCAATGGTTTGACAAAATACCTACAAAAAAATAACTCAGCCTCAGCCCTCAGCCTTAGCCTTTGAATAAAAATGAGCAAAACAGCAATTGAGCTTGCAATTGAGAAGTAATAATTGCAATTGCTATTTATAAAAATACATAATGCGCTATTTAAATAAAACTATTCTCAGTTAATTCACACTTACCTCCTGCATATCTATCGCAAACCTGCAGAGTTGCCATGACATTAACTTACCTTTCCGCTGTCAATTAAACAAACTTGGTGGAGAATCAGACTTTCAACTTTGAATATGAGCAACGTCAATAATTCGAAGCGTGTTAAACTTTCTTCGGTTGAAAGTGACATTAAGTCTGAAGATGAGGACGAACCTTCGGCAGTTGAACAAAAGGAACCGATTGCGGGTTGCAGTCACAGTGCCAAGCGAAAGACACCGAAGGATGCATCGGAAACAGCAACAGCTATTAACACTTCGAATACTGCAGACGGGAGTGCCTTGATCGAGGATGTAAGTAAACATTATCAAATCATATTATTTAATTTATATATCGTGTGTAAAGAAGCATTGTGTCACAAGTCCAGGTCCCACTTAAAGTCATTCTCTGACCCAAGTTAAACAAACAACTTCTTACTTCGGATTTTAATCAAACTGCACCTTTAATTTGAATTTATTTAATTTATAGGTTTTAATGCCGATTTTTGAAAACGACTTCCTTGACACTGTAGACTTGCTGAATTTTCGACTCGTGAATCGCTCCTGGCGTGACTGTGCAACATCAGTATTGCTTCGAAGTAGCGCCTGTCAAATCTCATTCAATATCCGTTCGGTCCCCGTCCTATGCAATGGCAGATTCTACTCCACAAAAGCCGTCTACTGTAACAACAACAACCACGGTGCTCTGCTCAGAGATCTGAATGAAATCATTTCACAATCACCCAAGTTCCCTTGTTCAAGCTTCCGCTTCGTCAACAAATACTCCTTTTGCAGTACTCACCACAAGAACAAAATCGACAATTCGTCCCTCCATAATTTCTTTTCTATTTACGGAAACAATGTGAAAACTATTACTGTGGGTGACCGCATCTTTAAAAGTAGCCTGAGCTCCTTGCTGTTAATTTATGCCCCTCGTTTAGAATGTCTTGACCTACAATACTTTGAGAAATTCTGGGATCGTGACAGTTCCTTGTCGATGCAACCCTTGTTTCCAGAACCTGTAATTCTACCTAATCTGATAACACTAGTTTTAGGCCCACACAAAAGTTCTATTACGACAGAACTGATCGATGTAGCTATCAATCTACAGTCCGTCGAAAACATTGAACCCCGTTTTCTAGATTACTTTTTAGATCACGGAAAAGTCGGACTGATTAAGAAGCTTGAATACTCCTTTCATGTACGTAATTTGAAAGAGCTGTCTGTATTTGAAAAACTGGCAGAAAGCGAGCCAAAGTTAACGAAATTGATTGTAACTCCAGTACGATATTCGTTTAAAAAAAGGTATGCTGTGGTACGGGAGTCTTTCTTGAAAATGCAGATGTTGTTAAATAGAATATTGGAGTCAAGCAAAGATACATTGGAATATTTAGAGTTTCGTATTTGCCCATTTGGAGAAATAAAGTTTCCAGTTTTAAAAAACCTGGTGTGCCTAAAACTTGTTGAGTGGACTAAGGAACTTGGGGGCCGCTGCAGCACTGTACCGAGTTCCAGCCCAAAGCCATTACAGCTTGAACATGGAGACGAAGACCAGATTGTTGCAAGAAGGGAGGATCCGAATTTAAAATTTCCAAATGAAATTGACCCAAGCATCTATGGACTTTGTCCGAATCGACCTTGTGACAGTTTCCCAAATCTCAAGAAACTACAGTTGCACATTCAAAATTATGGCATTGAGAAGAACGGCAGTTTAATACTACTTCACACGTGTCAGTCCCACAATGAAAACATTGTACCTCATGCTTACAAGACCCTCAACGTTTTAGAAATCCATTCTACGTTGCCCAAAACTATTGAGAGAGCTCAGTCTGTCTCAAATTTGTTTCGAAATGTGACTATTTTGAAATTCCAATGCGCTAAGGTGCAAGACTTCCACTATTCTTTATGGGTCGTTTCTCCATTAGCGAAATCTATCGAAATTTACGGAGTGGAGAACCATCAGGGGAAAATTTCTTTAGTCGACTCGTTCTTTACGGGATTTACTATTAAAATGTGCCAAAAATTGAAGAGGTTGAAGCAGAAAGCAGCAACAGATATCCAAGGAAATCCAAGACTTTGGCATTGTAGAAGGGTGACGCCTTCAATTTGCGACTTAAAAGGTACACTTATGTAAAAATACAAATACAAATTACCTACATATATTTAAATATACATTAATACTTATGTAAAACTGGGTTTTAACAAATTTTTTGTTTCTCATTGTGGGAACTGTTCTGACAAATTACACTTTAGATTTGACGAATTTCAAGATAGTATTCAAAAAACTAAGTGCTAGCTTTGCCTCCCAAGTATCGGGGTTCTACGCCTTTCAAACTGTGCCCGGAACCCAGGTCACTTTTGCCCACGCTGCTCAGATCAGCTGTAATCAAGGGAAATGTGGTATGTCCGATATCTATCTGTGCTTTAAAAACGAATTCAAGGTGTGGTGGGGAAAAATCTGAATAAAGTATTTTATTTTATTTTAAACTTTTTTTAGAAATGAAAAAACATTTGGCTCCCATTTCAACCTTCGTCCATTTCACCCACATGAATGTGTCTAAACTCAGCTCCAGTGACAGTGACAATGACAGTGACAATTACAATGACAGTGACAATTACAGTGACAATTACAATGTCAGTGATTGATGATCACATTTTAACGTCTATTAAAATGAGCAAAGTGAAAGTTTTACTCTGCAAAGTAAGGTATGGAAGTGTATGACGATCAACAAGTAACGGAAGGTAAAGTAAGGCAAACTCAAAACGTATCAAAAAAATAATTCCCGACTTTCATACATTTTTTTTGTTAAAAACTGAAATCAATGGTACAAAAATTAATGTTGTCTTTAAATATTTCCTTTTGGCTCGAAATATTTTGATTTCAGTTCGAGTGAGCTTATAATTGTATTATAAATTATAATATTATATTACCTATGTAAGAAATATTATTATTATAGAAACAGCTAATTCTTTTTAGAATTCCGTTTCCTTGTGGTTAACATTTATATCTTGTTTCGTGGACCACGTTAAAAGTTGTTGACCGTTTTGTGCACTGTATACGGTTTCTTTAGTTTAATCGTAATTTCAGCTAAAAATCCAACAAGATCCCGGCCAATTAGGATTAAAAAATTGAATCCAGACAAAATTAAGATTACAAGGCGCTTTCAATTAATGTGAAACTGCCGGACATTCAAATTTTAAACAATGACGAGTTTAAGGTTGATTGAGTTTTAGGTAAGTTTGCCTGAAGAATCTAAATTGCAGGATTTTAATATTTTTTAGAAATGGAAAAATATCTGGCTCCCATTTCAGCCTTCGTCCATTTCACTCACATGAATGTTCCTAAACGCTTTGATTATAACAGTGACAATTACACTGACAATTACAATAATGAGAAATATGAAATTCCAAGTCACATCGTCACCGTACAGCGGCGCTGAATACAATTATTCTGACAGTGATAGTCAAAAGGACATATTATACAGTGACAGGGACTGTCATGGATCGTCACGTCGTCACATCGCCACCCGAGAAAAATGAGTAAGGGGAAAGTTTTACCTTACCGAGAATAGTTGTGAAATGTATGGAGATTAAAAAGTAAGGTCAGGAAAAGTAAAGCATCAAAAGGTAATCTCGAAAAGTACGGAAAAAATAATTCCCCACTTTTATAATCTTGTATGTTAATTTACTGAAATACGTGTTAAAAAAATCATGTTGTCTGTAAATATTTCCTTCTGGCCAAAATAGTGTGAGTTTATATTCAAAACCTGTCGTATTATACCTTCTTGTTCGGTTTCTCGAATTTTTCAAAATTATTATACGAAGTTAAGAATGAATAACCGTTATATTGTTTTAGCACAGTAAAATTTACGATTGAATCTGTACAAAGTATTGAAAAGTAGCTATGCCTTTTTTCATGGGTCTAAACTGTATATAGAAGTAATTATGTATAAACTCTAGCGTGGCCAGCTTTGAATACAATGACATGTTAGTCCTTACGGAGAATGCCCATTTATAGAGTATTTTTCTGGACTTTAATTAAATTCACTCCTCGTTTCACAGTATAAATTGGAAGTTCCTGCTTGCAGTTATAGACTGCAAACGCAAAACTTGAAAGCATAACAGTCGGAAAAAGTCATAATTCTATTTTCACGGTTTTTGAAGCCAAAATTAGGTCAAATTCAATTTTCAAACAATTGTAAACGGTTAAATGCGCAAAACTAATGTAAATAGCTCAGTTTTAGTATTTTTGTAGCGATGAATATATTGTATTTATTATTTCTAATGATGAATGACATATGTTTGTTAGGTAAAGGCGTGTAATTGTAGTCGGCTTGTAGTTGTGGTA
>JAQFZC010004970.1:0-15015 GCA_034695205.1 Dicyrtoma fusca | reverse complement strand
CTTTGTCAAGTGTTGACTGGGGAGCTGGAAATTTTATTATGAAAGCAAATGATTGATGACTCAAATTGTAAAGCTCTTGAAATTCGTAATGGAGTCAGAAATTAGTTGGGAGCTTTTTTAGGAGTCTTTCACAGTGGGTGCAATACGAAAGTTTTACGATAAAGGATTGAAATCGTTACAAATGGTGAGTCACTACCCTGTCATTCCATTGTCCAGCTGACGGGCACAGCATATATGTTTGTTACGGTTTGGATCAATTAATTACTATACTTACTACCCACACTCTTATAGCTGAAAGGTGCTCGTAAATCAGAGAGATCGTAAATTCTTGGAAGTGAATTCTACCTACAGCAGTAATTAATTTTATTTTGTATGATCGATAAGAGGATGCAATGATCTTTGACCTTTAGAACAAATCATTACAGTGCACACCTAATTCATTATGACACCCTGTGCAAATCAATACAAAAGTATTTCTAGATCCAAGGGGAAAATAAATCAGATCGATTGTTAATTTATATTTAACACTGTGCAAAGTATAATTAAAAAAAAATTAAAACTTTTACTACAACTATCTGACGTGATACAATTATATAATCTACAGCTCAAATTAAGTACCAGTACACCTTGCTTAGGCACAGAAAGTAAGTTTGAAAAATTGTAAAACACAACGGGCATACAGACCAACAAAAAACAAAGTACAGTTTGATTTTAAAACAATAATAAAATTATCAATAAAAACTTTACCTATCCCATTTACTCGACTTTCCCCTGCGGGAAATACGGCCGTATGCCAATGGTAGAAACTTGAAATCACAGATAAGGTAGTAGAGAAGCACTAATAAGAATAAATTATATCTTTTCATTTTAATAAACTGAGATCGAAGGCTCTGCTTCCTTTCACTCCCAGTATCTCAGAGTGATGTCAAACGGACGCCAGTACAGTTAAATTCTGATAAAACTTATCCAGCGGTTGTGAAATTCTGGCACAAATAGAAGATAAAATCCCCTTCCACTCACTAGTCAGTTTTAGTCTCAATTAAGTATACAATGAAAAATTGAACGTGAGAATTTGATTTTTTTTTACGATTCTCACACGCGTACATAATTTGTGGATGAAATGGGAAGCGGATTACTAATGCAAGAGAAATTGCAATGCTCCAGGAATTGGAAAAACATGCCCACAATCGGTTTTTTGCTTTTCTGGCTACAAGGTATGTACAAGGTATATAGTATCTGTTTGGAGTTAAGGCACACCATTTAGAGTAGTTTCTATGTATCTATTGTCTCTATAATGTTGTAATTCAATCCAAGATTTTAGTTAGATACTCGTCCTACTATTACAATCAATTTACCTATGTGAAAGTGTTATTCACCCTCTAGGTCGTCTAGGTGAATGTACAGGGGAAAGTCTGGTGAAAAAATCAGCAGACTTTCACTTTTGCTATATTTTTAAATGCATGCCGTAATACCCTAGACAGACGCTTATATGTTCCTGCTTTTTATTATACAATGCCCCCACTACTTTTAACCTTTTCGAAACGGTAATATATCCTGTTTTACATATTACATTTACATATCTTTGAAAAGAATAATTTCTTGTTTTGACCCTTTTAAAAGTGTTAGTAACTGGTTTTGGCCTTTTTGAAAACCCTAATTTCTTGTTTGGACCATTTTCAAAAGTGTTAGTTACTGGTTTTTACATTTCTGAAAACCCTAATTTCTTGTTTGGACCATTTTAAAAGTTTTAGTTAATCGTTTTGACCTTTTTGAAAACCCTAATTTCTTGTTTTGACCCTTTTAAAAGTTTTAGTTACTGGTTTTGACCCTTTTGAAAACCTTAATTTCTTGTTTCAACCTTTTTTAAAATGATTAGTTACTATAGTCTTGCCCTTTTTGAAAAAAGTTGTTTTGTAGAATAAACACTTTTGCAAAGCATTCTTTCCATGGTTGATGGCTTCGCAGTTCCGAATAGGTTAATTCCTAATTAAATGTTATTTTTCCGTGGCAGTGATGATTTCAATGAAAAGGCTTATATATGAAAATAATGGAGAGTCCTTTACGGAAAACATCGAAATCGGTTGGTTTTTGCAAAACCTATGTATGCTGTAACCTCAATTCCCAAATTCAAGAAAAATAATCATTCAAAATTCTTCCAAGCAAGCCCAAGAATCAGATGAAGAAAATGCACTGTTTCTGTCGCCATTTTTAAAAACCTTCATTTAACATGGTGATGCAACGCTTTACACTGTTTACACTTTTAAAAAACGGAAAGTGTGTTTACAATTGAGGAAGCAATAATATGTAGTATATAGCATATTATAGCATGCTATGCTTTTAAAACAATTTTGGTTTGTAATTGGTAGAAATTGCGTAAGTAACCACACGTTTTGTATTTATGGAAAGATGCGTGCAACTGTAGTGTTAGAGACAAATATACCTTGGCTAAGATTGACCAACCATGCTTATTATTTTATTATGGATAATTATAGAATTATAATAATTGTCAATTAAATAAATAAAAGCAAATCAATTTTTCCAGATGTCGAGGTCGGTGTCGGTCCTTTTGGTTAATGAACGACGTCTAACGTAGGAGTCTTGAAATGTTCAAATGTTGTGGGAAATTCATCAGATTCGAAAGATGCAGAGTCGGCAGACTGTGTGCACTGCACTGCAAAAGAAGATCTGACGAAGATCATTTCTTTCACCTGAAGATTTGAAGACGAACAACTTTGTAGCTGGTTGAAGGATAACCTCATTTTTTGATTACGTTCCATACGCATAATAAGTACCATTAGGTATTGGTATTTTATAGTTACACAAAACACCAAATTGCGGTAATTAAACTACAGTAGCATTTATAGATTAATTTGTGTCAAATTAGGTATGAATGGCTGTGATCCCAACCCCCAAGCAATAACGCCAGACCGCCAGATCAGAACTTAAAAATAAAGAGGAGATCGATATGTGTATGTTTTTGTGAACAACTAAACTAAAGTCACATTCAACATTTTATTACCTACCTTGTGGTTGAGCCTTAATTTAACTAAAACAAAAAACACCTTTGACCGTCTTTATCAGTGTTAATTAATTTTTCCTAGCGGATCGGCAGAAAACATCGTAAATTAAATTAGCATTAGATACTATTACCAATTGTGCTGTTGTAAAGATCGATTTTAATGAATTGGTGGCATAATTCGTGACTATATGTTAAATTGGCGATGGGACTTATTTTGTTTTTTTTTTGAATTTTTAATGCAGCCTATTTACTGTCAACTGTTTTGGAGCCATTAAATATTTGCAGCTGTTTACTGTCACAGACTGACTGACAAGCACTAGCCTAGAGAAAGTAATCGCTAGGTACTGGATTTTTAAGTACCTGTTATAAGACTTGTTGAAAGTGACGGTGAAATGGCTAACGATGACCAAATCACAGAAATAGAAGTTTTACAATCTATATACGAAGGCGACGCGTGTTTTCACCACATAAATGATACAACGTTTCAGTACAAGGTATAAATAATTTGCGTCTATAGAATTGCACCACTAATGACTAACTTTTGTGTATTGTTAACGTACTTAAAACATAATTGATTTCATGGGCAATTCGGAGTTGTATTGTAATGTTACAGTTGCTGCTTTTCATCTTTTGTAGTTTGGAGAAGATGGAGAAAAAACATCGTTTTTATTAGAAATGCAGTGGCCGCCGGAATATCCAGAAGTGGTTCCAACTTTTAATTTAAATGCCTTTTACAATAATCACATGTAAGCGGATTCATCATTTGATTCCTTGTCATTTTAAACTCTAGTCAGAATGGTTGCAAACAACTTCAGTACATAATTATCTTTTGATGTTTTGAACAGCTCTTCTGCAGCAAAAGCAGTAATGATAGCAGCCTTAGATGAAAAAGCCGCAAAAAATGTGGGGGATCCGCAAGGTTATACAATTTTCGAATGGGCTAGATATTCTATGCCTGATGTTATGCTTCCAATTGAACCCCCAGTTCCGCTCTCCCTCCATTTAGATTCTGGAGATGAAGGGAAAGGAGGAGAATCTGAAAACATTAAGGTACCGTAGTGCTAGTCTTCCCCTGGGAAAGTAACTTGATTGATAAAAGTCAAACTTTTTAGGATACAATTAATTTCGGTTTGTTTGAAAATTTGTAGCAAGAAGCTGCCGAGGGCAAGTCGAAGACTAAAAAAGAGCAATTAACAAAAAGTCAAAAACGGAGAGAGTGGAATCGTATGGATAATAAGGGAGAAAAGCTCCGGGGCCATGATTGGGTTGACGTGATAAGACATCTATCTCAAACCGGCGGTCATACCCCTCTGGAAACGTTTCCTACAGCAGTGGCAACTCCTACCGAAGGGGATAATAGCGATTAGTACAGCTCTGTAAAGTTTAAATGCTTGATTCGGAATTACTAAATTTTTTACACTGGTTAAAGGAGCTTTTCTCAAGTTGATCACAATAATCATCCTTTCAGTTTCGTGATATTTATTGCAATAAAAGCAAAAAAAGCGCGTTGTTATGAGCATCAGGAATTCATTTTATTGTATCTTTATTATCAGTCATCCGTGTCAGCATAGTATGATGTTACTGTATGTAGATAGCTGGACGTTTTCCTAATCTCTTGTGCAGAAATTAACCTAATACTCCGGTTTTATTTTTAGTACAAGATTACCTACAACTATGGGCTTCCTATCGTCCTAATACGAACTAGTTCAGGTGAATCAAAGTTCGAGCTTTCTATCCGATTGACCTAGGTAATTATATTTACCTAGCTTTAAATCAGTTATCATCAAATTCAGTACAAACATCGTTAAGACATACATTTTAAATAAATAATTACTTACATTTAGCATAACCATTTCCCGAATATACAGCTCATACGCATAATAATTTTCACCTTTTTATTAGCTAATGATCACCAACACCCAAGCAGAGTACATAATATAATTAAATATTTTAATTATCTAAGTACCTTTAAATAACTTTAAGAATAAAAAATAGTACAACTTATTATTACCTTAAACACAAAACTATAACCTGCTCTTATGCTTAAACATTGGACGAATAGTGTTATTCTAGTCCCTCTTCTTTGCAGTTCCAGTTCGTTAAAGCTCCGCCGATATAAACTAATTAATATAATTATATTAGTTACATAAATCTGTTGAGATTTTTCCAGTAATTAAATAAATTACTAATTCTGTTCACTGTAGTTCAATATCCCCCAAAAAACTTACAATATCTTTAAAGTATTTCAAACTACAGATTTGGGCTCGCTTCCGAAATGTGCTAGGTACAGCTAAATACAAATATTTCCTTTCATTTTCAGTTCAATATTTTTGGGTGTAGCTAAACAGGATAAATGTTGCATTAATGTGTATGTTTAACTAAAACTGGATGAAATAAAAATCCCGTTAATAATAATAATAATAATTAACAAAAACAAATATTTTGAGCCAGTTCCTTTGGAATTCGCTCCCGAACTTAGCAACACTCGTTTATGAGCCACTTTGCTGTAGGGTGTAGTGAAGTGCACTGCAGTGATTGAATGAGTGATGCATTTCCCATTTCCCAGTCTCAGTGTATCAAGGTATGCATTATAGTGTTTTACACTTTGATATAGTTCAAATATCTGATTTGCTTAATCTTCAATCTTGCATTTTTAAAGCACTAAAAGACTAAAACAAGCAAGAAACTGTGTTTAAATGCGAAGCTCAGCGGGCAGCGTACTAGCGTACATATGGACGGCTGAAAGTACTTGCATTGTATCACTTCTTCGTAGTACATAATTATTACTAGATACAACTGCTGCAAAAAAACTTGGTTGATTTTTTTTGATTTTTATTCGATTGATTGTTGCACCCGCAGATCGGGATGCCAATTTTGCTATAGTACATTAATTGTTGATTGACAGTGGAAAGGAAGAACCGTCAACCGTAGAATTTAAAATCGAAATTTGGACAGTGAATTAAAAATTGTGTGAATTTATTGTTGCTTAATTACTGGCGGCTAACGATACGAAAAATTACGAAATACATGAATTCTGCTGCATTATTGCGTTGAAAGGGATTCTAGTTCATTTGGGAACAATCGAGGGTTTAAGTTAAAAGTGCTACCTGGCCTGGACCTGTGACCTGCGACCTGCGACTCGTAATCGTAATTCGTAGGCCCGACGAGACGAGAGACGGCGAATACACGAGTGCCGTGAAGTTTTGTTGTTGAATCGAATCGAACATCGAACACCAGGCTCCAGCGTTTGCAAGAACGTGGAAACACATTCAAGATTCAAGAGTTTTGACATTTTTACGTAGTTATTAAATAAAGGTTCTGTGATTAATTTATTAACTAGCAGCTCAGTTCTTTTGTTTGTTTTTGGAGGGAGATCGACACGGATCACGGAGACGGAAGTGAAGAAGCTTTGGCAGGAAATCGACACCTGAGAATCCATCGTTGAATTTGAATCTCTGACAAAATCAAAAATGACAAGTAGCTCAAATAAAGTGGTAGCGTACTTTTATGACTCAGACGTGGGCAACTTTCATTATGGTAATTATGATAATTACATTTTTGAATAGTGGAAAGTCTTTTCAATCAATTAATTAAGTATTGATTTTATTTACATACCGTTCAACCGTAAATGATGAATGATGAGACATTCCCCCTAATGAGTAACCCACATTCAACATTGGGTATTGGGTTACGATCATAGCAAATGATGGTATATTTTAACTGTGTTTAAATTAAAATAAAATAATTAACTTATTAACGTCAAACGTAAAAAATGCATTAGAATAATTCTAAAGAATTCTCAATGTAGTAGCCCCCCCCCTGTTTTGAGTTTTTGATTTACGATCACTGGGTTGGGGGAATAACCCTGGGTTAGCATTTACGGAATTTAGAGATTGTACCTATTTCAGTTATCTTCGAAAGATTCGATGCAGTACATTGCACATTGAATAAGTATAAAAATGCTGTTGGTAATTGTAGGACCCGGACATCCAATGAAACCACACAGATTGGCAGTTACCCACAGTTTAGTACTTAATTATGGCTTATACAAGAAGATGCAACTGTACAGGCCCTACAGAGCAAGTGCTCACGATATGTGCAGATTTCATGCTGAAGATTATATTGAATTCCTTCAGCGTGTCACACCTCAAAATATACAAGGATTTACAAAAAGTCTTAGTGTTTTCAACGTCGGGGATGATTGGTAATTTTTTTGAAAGTTTTTGTAATTATATATATTTCCATATTGGAGCTCCAAATAAAAGTGCGTCTCTTTCATTTTCAGTCCCGTCTTTGATGGTCTGTTCGATTTCTGTTCCATGTATACTGGGGCTTCGTTGGAGGGCTCCGTTAAACTTAACAATGAATGCTGCGATATTGCAATAAATTGGTCCGGTGGTCTTCACCATGCCAAAAAAACAGAAGCATCTGGATTTTGCTATGTCAACGATATTGTGATCGCGATCTTAGAAATGTTAAAGTAAGTAAAAGTAGAAAGCGAAACCTCTGGTATTAAAAGCATTGTTTTTAAGTATTGCGTTGATTTGAAAAACCATTGGTGACTGATTGAAAATAATTACTATCTTTCAGGTACCACCCAAGAGTCCTGTACATTGATATCGACATACATCATGGAGACGGCGTTCAAGAAGCTTTTTATCTTACTGACAGGGTTATGACGGTGTCTTTCCATAAATACGGCAATTACTTTTTCCCTGGAACAGGTAATAGCAATTTCATTTCTCGAAACTAGCATAACTAGTTATTCAGTTTTTTATTTTTTAAAAAAGGCAGTTTATTTATACTTCACTAAAATTTTCCTTTGGTTAATGATTAGGCGATATGTATGAAATCGGAGCTGAAAGTGGTCGTTACTACTCGTTAAACGTCCCTCTGAAGGAAGGAATCGACGACCAAAGCTACGTACAAATATTTAAGCCTGTCATACAGGTACGCGGTTTAGTTTCATGATGTGGAACCATTGATACTGGTTAAGCTATTCTATAAATTATTATAAATATCATTGCAATAATTTTGTTTATTTTATGTACTCATTTTGCATTTCAGAGTGTAATGGAGTTCTATCGTCCTACTGCAATCGTTCTTCAGTGTGGAGCGGATTCATTAGCAAACGACCGGCTCGGATGCTTCAGTTTAAGTACAAGAGGACATGGGTTAGTTTTTTAAAAATCCAACGCAGTTACATATTTGAATTGTAATCTCAGCGCCTGTTACTCTACTAACCGATATAAAATTTGGTTTGTAATAGTGAATGCGTGAAGTTTGTGAAAGAGCTAAATGTCCCGTTACTGGTATTGGGAGGCGGTGGCTATACCGTTAGAAATGTTGCACGGTGCTGGACATACGAAAGTTCGCTATTGGTGGATGAGCCAATAAACAATGAACTACCCTACACAGGTGAATACAATTTTTTGAATTGTGTTTTCATAGTCTGAAGTTCCTTTCTCGGTCGAATTTTCGTGTTTTATTTCTTGAACCTTGAACCGTAATAGCTCCTTACATCGCGCATCGTTTACTTTTGTAATTGAATAGTTTCAATGATGAACTAAATTATGTATGAAATGGTTTACACAGAATACTTTGAATACTTTGCCCCGGATTTCACATTACATCCAGAGGTAGTAACTCGACAAGAAAATGCCAATTCAAAACAATATCTGGAACTCATAGTAAAGCACGTATGTGACAACTTGAAAATGTTGCAGCACGCACCAAGGTAATGAATTTGTAGGTAGTAAAAAGAATGCTTCTATGCTGTTTGACGTAATTAACGAAGTATTCTATTTAATTAAAACTGGATACTATTTAATTGTATCACATTCTTGAAAACGATTGCTTCAGTCGGCGCCTGAGTAATTTGCTTGTTTGTTCAATTATTAGTGTTCAGATGCAAGATGTGCCGCCGGACGCACTTAGCCTGGAGAATATCGATGAATTTAATCCTGACGAACGAAGTAATCAGGCAGAAGATGACCGCAGAATTGAGCCTGCGAATGAATTTTATGATGGTGATAAGGATCAGGATGGCGACACAGAAATGGCAGAATCTTGACTCTACGGGAGGATGGGACAAAGTTATTCATTGTTATGAGCGAGTGTACACTGATACCCCCAAATGTACCATCAACACACACTACGCACTTTCAATATTTTGTAATGCTAATTGTCGAATCTGTCCAACGTAAACCTTAATACTTTGTTGGAGAAAGTTTTTTTTTGTAAAAAGTCATATTTTTTTGAATATTTTGTTTTCTATTATAGTTTAAATTTATCTAGACCACTACATAAAAAATGTACACTATTTACTTGTTAGAAACTACTCAGTTGTTAAAAAAACTATAAAAAAACAAAAAAAACTTTACGACGTGAATATTATAATAAAAGTGATTTTATATGCTGAATCTTACGCCAAAATGTAAAACACCTAGAGTTGAGGTTGAGGCAAATGAATATGATTTAGAAGTAAGTTCCAATCATATGAGCTTTTTGTGAAGCATTAAAAAACAGTAGTTTATTAAGCGTATTTTATATGGTCATTGATTGAAAAATGTCGATTTTCGAATATCAGTCGTACAAAAAGTGATTGTTATTGCAAACTTTCATTTTTTGTTTCCCATCCTTGCATATTTTTTGTATAGTGACCACATTCACGACTAGCTGTAGACTATTTTACATAACAGGGAGCGTATTTATGTAAGTATACACACACTCTACCAAATGACCACATCTGGAACTCAGCTTAACTGCATCAAAAGTGCCGAACAGTGATTCAATTTCTAATATTCTAATAGAATCGCATCATAACGATGTGTTTTGGAATATGGCACGTACATATCTTTTATTACGCAATGATTCGTTGTCACTGAGGCGCCAGCTAAAAATCCATTTGTGTGCCATCTTACACGCATCTTAAGCCCATCTTACACCCATCATACTGGCATGATGCGGTTATGAGTATACTAACGAATACTCCTGGAACTTCCTTTTCCGTGTTCCAGACTTTTAAAGAACTCATTTTTAATGGCATTTGATGGAGTATACTCAATTCTAAAGTAGACGGTAGAAACCTTTGTCTCATTTAATGCCATCTTAAATATTAACACAAACGCTTGCTTAGAGCTGAGTTAACTCCCGGGGGTCACTCTGGTCTATTGTGCCAAACTATAAAAGCTGAAAAAACAAAAACCTACCTCAAAACTTCTAAAAGGGGTGTTATTAAAAGTCCTAGATCCCCAGAAGTGTTTTTTGACCTTTTTCATACGCGCAGAGGGGAATCGCTCACCCGAAAATGTTGGCACTAATATTATAACTGTGGTCAGCGCGAAGGTCAGTACTCATGGAAGCGCAGCTCTCTCTCTCCAGCTGGCAATACTCCGATTATATCAATGAGCTCAAGGTCACCACTAGAAAGAACGTGCTAGTATCGCAGTCCGCTTGGCTCCAATTGCTTCCGTCGAATTCAAACATATTATAGCTCACGTCATAAATTGACTAACTGGTTCCCAATTCCTAATGTAGCTGGGTCTTTTCGAGTACGCATTACTTTTATGAAACTGTGTTTTTCTAGTTATTTACCTTTTGGAAAATATTGTTTTGTAGTTTTTTACCTTTTTCAAAATATTGTTTTTTAGTTTTTTACCTTTTTAAAAATGTTTATTTCTGGTATTGATGATCTTTTTGAAAAAGTTCAATGCTAGTTTTGACCCTTAGTTTTGATAGGGTTGATTTCTAGTTTGGGTCATTATGAAAATGCTAATTTGTAGTACCAACAGTAAGCAACTTCATGGTTTGCTAGTTCCGAAGGGGTAAACGGCTAAATGAACAAATACCCCACAGCTGTTCTACGAATTCCATAAAATTCACATAAGCTCGTAGGTGTGAACTGGACTCAAAATCACTGAAATTGAATTATAGATGAGACATAGGTCGATGCGTAATACTTAACTTGTCGAGCTAAGGCGGAGAACTATGTAGCTGTAACTATAGTGATAGTAAAATTAGCATCTATTATTATTAGCCGAAAGCAAATTTCTTCAAGCTTGTATGCAGTTCAAGATCAACGGCTACCTTCGTAAATTAACTATACAATTCGGAACTCCTGGGTTTTTGCATTCAGAAATAATAACACAGTGATGTACATACTAAAAAAAGTAACTTTCAGAAGATGTTTTATTTAGAATCTGACTCAACAATACCACCATCATAGTATATAGTATGTAACAAAATAATTTAGTGCTCTTCAGCGAATTACTAATCGATAATTTTATGTATAGTTTATGGAATCCAGGTTTTCTAAAGTTTAGTCTTGATGGTGAGTAAGTTTCTTTCGTCAAGCTTAGTCGTCATTGTCATCCCGACTATCACGACTTTCCCGTGGCTCCCGATCTCCGCGACCACTCTGAATGACACGAAAAGACACTCATATGAACAATCACTCATACATTTATGGCACAACTACTATACAACAAATTATAACTTCAAAACAAACACATTTACGAGTTTTATCAATTAATTAAGCTGTGCACAGATAATACGTACCTCACGTGGTTCCTCCTCACAATCGCGTGCCAGATGACCTATAGACAAACAAACAACCATGGTAACCGTAAACTCGAAAGCTAAACTAACTAGACTTTACAGATTACAGAGTTAGAACCATATAATATTAGTAACAAAATAAATGAGTTCAACTGGAGCACGCACCTGTTTTTCCACATGTGTAGCATGCTTGTGAATTTCTCTTGTTAGACTGAGGACAATCACGAGCGAAGTGACCCGTTTGGTTACAGTTGTAGCAAGTCGAATTAGATTCTCGACGACGATCTCCTCCTTCATCCCCACGTGACTCCGTACAGTCGCGTGCAATATGACCCACTTTAAAGAATTAAGTTCAAAACATGATTTCATAAGCACAAGCAAACAACATGCTTTTTTTTAGTACCCGAGTAATTGTTTACAACCAAATCCTTAACATAAATTAAAAGCGAAGACCTTACCTTGATCACACTTGTAGCACCGGTCGGCTTCTCTACAATCCCGTGCGAAATGTCCACTTTTGTTACATTTAAAGCACCGGTCACGGTCACCACGATCGCCTCCGCGATCACCTCCGCGATCACCTCGGTCACCACGATCCCGATCACCACGGTCACCTCTATCTCCTCCTGTTTCCAATCAAAGCGAATTGATTTGATTAGCACTCCCAGTCTGTGACTAGCCTGACATATTACAAATACTGACCATTACAAGCAACGGAAACTTACACAAAGGACTTACACTGTACACTGCTATGTCATTCATTCAATCCATGAATGGTTCGCCAACCAAGATTAGCGATAGCATCAGTCAGTATTTATCTTATTTAACTCTTTTAAGTACGAAGTCGTGTTTACGCTGAACAAAAGCAGGAAAAATACGCACTACAAATCATTAATCATAACCTCGAGAGCTGCTGTAACGACCTCCACCTCCGCCGCCGTTACGACCACCACCACCTCGACTGTATCCTCCCCCCCTACTATCTTCGCTGGTACATTCTCTGGCAAAATGCCCTGAAAACAAAAATTTCCTGAGTAAGACATTCCTTGCAATAAAAAATACTTTTGAGTTAGAACAGACAGGTACATTACATTATACAACTGATAGTACACAATACTGTTCCAGTGACCAATTAATTCGTGGGGGGTTAAACTTTTGTTAATTTCATTTTTAATAATTGTATTCGTTAAATTTTTTCTACCTGTTTTGTTGCACTTGTAACAGACGGATGAACTCATTTTGTATTTTGTAATATGTATAGAACAACTTCGTAGACACTCCAACTACCTGCAAAAATTCACCAAATTATTAATCCGACATACTGCCAATGCACGGCAAGCACAACAATCATCACTTAAATTACACATCGAATTCATGACTAACACCAACCAAACACCATTGACCAATTGCCAATTACAACTTATGACTTAGGAATCACTGATTACATAATGACTTCCTGACTCTAGCCACTAGCAGTATAGAACAGGTACCTGACTTACAGTTTCCTATTATTTTACGGCGCTTAAATTACGTCACGTATCGTTAAGTAGTTTAACTATGATTTTTGCATTTCGTACAGACAGTACTACAACTGCTTGACTGCAGTTCCGTCCACCGTCTGGCTCTGGAAATTCGGGCAAACACTGCAGCAGACTGAAAATGACTTACATGACCCTCAACATGGTCGAAGAAGCATTATATCCTCCTCAAGACCAAACATACAGATTTTTCAGCATCCAATGCACGAATAGACGGTGACCTACTTACGCTTGCAGAATCCCTACTTTTACACTGCACTGGAAACTGGAATTGATTCTACAAAATAGGAAATCTCCTGACTCCTGAAAATCTCAAACTTTTCACTCTTAAACTCCAGCGATTTCACACTTTGACCTACTTTCTCCATTTTTCCAAGTTCAAACCACTGACTGACTGCCTGACTACTTGAGAATTCAGGAAGGACGGAAATGGATAAAGAAGCACATGCCGTTCAGCCGTACCATTGCCCGTTCACATGGTGCATATGGCGGCTACCTCGGCACTTTTTTTTTTTGGACCCAAGAAAACTCTGTTGAATTCACAAATTAATTTCCCCAAATAAATGAGCTCACCTCAACGAGACGCGTATGACACGGATGAAACTACTTCAGAATTTTGGTGGAACAGAGGTCAAGGATGGCTTTTCTCTCGACACAAATTTCCTTGAAATTTTCAGATTCTCTCCAGGACACAACGAAATTTAGAGGGTAGCCGTCGCGTACATGCTTGAGTGCTGTTCGGCTCAAAGTGGGACAAGATGACAAGAATGCCGCTAATTTTCTGTGCTCAGTCCTCGTCCACCCAAACATACGGCAACGGCACCCGTGTGGCCCGTCGCAGTCCCAGAGGTGAGCAGTAGAGACGGAGAGGCAGTGAGGATGGAGTTGGGAAACTGGAGGGACGCCTGTCATTGGCTGGGCCACTGTCACTGGGGCCGACCAGACAGACTCTGCACAGCCGTGTCGACGTCCCACCTGTCACGTGACCCGTCGTCACGGACCACAGAGAAAGTACGCACAACGGACGCAGCAGTCCGTCCGGCATGCCGGTTCTTCCTTTACAAATCAACAACTTTTCCCTCCAAAGCAACCACCGAGAGACTGGCCGGCCGATAGTTTCCACTTCCCAGCTGCCGCACGGCACGGCCAACCTCACGGCAAAGAAAACCCTACTCACGATGTAAATTGGAAATAATGAAAATTGACTTTTTTTCTGCTGTTTTGCTTTTCTTTGGGACTCTGTCTGCCTGTCAACTGTGGGGTGGGGTGAGATTTGAAGTGTAAAAAGTATATCGTGCACTTTTTAAAAAAATAATTATTAGTAATTTCCTGTTTGAGGCTTTCTGAAAAGGTAGATTAAGATTTGGAATTGATGCGAGTAGTGTACTTTTTTTTTTGTAGTAAGTAGTGTTCCGGATTCCGGATGCTTTCTAAAAGACTCATTTCATAGTTGATTATTGTACAATTTTTGAAATACGAAGTAGATTTTAAACATTCACATGTTCCATTCCAAGACTGAATGTTTTAGAACGTTTGAAAAGGGTGTTTTTATATTCCAAGCTTTTTCAAAAGGTGTTTTTATGTTCCAAGCTTTTTAAAAAGGGTGTTTTTATGTTTCCAGCTTTTTAAAAAGGGTGTTTTTATGTTCCAAGCTGTTTGAAAAGGGTGTTTTTATGTTTCAAGCTTTTTGAAAAGGGTGTTTTTATGTTTCCAGCTTTTTAAAAAAAAATGGTGTTTTTATGTTCCAAGCTGTTTGAAAAGGGTGTTTTTATGTTTCAAGCTTTTTGAAAAGGGTGTTTTTATGTTTCAAGCTTTTTGAAAAGGGTGTTTTTATGTTTCAAGCTTTTTGAAAAGGCTGTTTTTATGTTCCAAGCTTTTTAAAAAGGCTGTTTTTATGTT
>JAQFZC010004969.1:0-15017 GCA_034695205.1 Dicyrtoma fusca | reverse complement strand
ATATTTCATACGTTTTTGAAATTAAGTTTGAAATTCCCGCTGCGACCACCGCATTGGCTGAGGAAAGCAAGGGCGTCTTTGAAAACTGGGCGGCTTTTGCTGGAGCCTCGATTGTGAGTTTGCGCGGTTTTTTTGAAACTGGCCGTAAGAACACATAAGCGTACATACGAACTAAATTTGCCACTGCCACACGGACGGAACACCGAACGCAGAAAAAAGACGAGAACTAAGACAGATGCTTTGCTTGCAGTCTTGCAGTGTGAAACAATAGAAAGAAAAAGAAGGCAGAATAAATGCGACGATAGCTGCCTTTGCAGGAATAGACTTGCTTGATTTTTGTCACTTCTTTGCGTTTCATTTCATTTCCGAGCCCCAGACCCTAACTACCTGCGACCTAAAGGAAGAAGCTAAGATCGCAATTAAAAATTAAGTGTATCCTATCAAGTACTTAATTAATGGTTACAATTAAAGTGACAATTTTTAATTCTGTGGTTCTTCGAATTCATTGTTCATTGCTTTAGTGGCCAGTCAGTCAGTGCAGTTGCGGCAGCGGCTCGGTCAAAAAGTGCCGACAGTCAATAGTTCAATAGTTGATGGTTTGTTGGTTTTAACCTTTTTTCAATCGGTCTTGGGTCTTGGCTTCTTACTTGCGTTAAAAGGTGTAATTTCCAAAAATATTCTTGTTCGCACTAGTTCGCAGTTTCGCAGTAGTAGTTCGCACGCACTTTCGTTTCGCACGTTCTCAAATCTCAACAACACTGGGTTGGTTGGTTTGGTTCATGTGGAAACTGAAACGTTCAACGTGGAAACATAAGAGCTCCGCTCCATCCGATTTCCGATTTGATCTGTGAAATTCAGAATTCTGGAATTCTCTTGTAAGTATCTTTGAATAGTTGATAATTATTAGTATTACACATTAATGCATTTTAATTAAAAGGTTAATCATTATTGTGAGTTCCATGTGCCATGGGTCATTCATGGTTGATTGTTGATGGTGCAGTGATTATTTTGAATTTTGAATGGTGAACTTTCAACTTTAATTAAAGATTAGTTTTTTTTTTGTTCATTTTTGATTTTAGGATTTTGGTCGTTTTTGCGTTGGCTTTCAGTTGTGCTGCGCTGTAAGTACTTCCGACGGCTGTAGTTGCTTTTAGATGTGAAATTATTCAAGTTCATGGCAACTGAAGACAGGTGAGAGGTGACGAAAGCAACAAGTCCGCGGGTGTTCGGGTTGGATACACCAGGATTTTTTTTAAAGGAAGAAAAGTTAAAATTGTCAACTGTGTTGACTTCTGACAACTGACTGGGAAGTGTTGGTTGTTGTTGACTGTCAATTAAAAGAAGAGTTGAATAGTCAATAGTAGACAAGGCATTGACGATGGCCCGAGTTCACGTGTCCAATGTGGTGGTTATGAATAATCCCTGTCCATTCTTCACACCATTCCGCTTCGAAATCACTTTTGAGTGTCTCGAATCTCTTAAAGAAGGTACTAACTATCAAAAACTATGAACTTTTAGTCGCATTCATGTATTTTCTGTCATCTGTATTTTATTCATTTATTTTTATGGTTTGTCTACCTCGCAAATTTACATTATAAGTAAATGATGAGCGGTAACGTAATGTTTCTTAATATTGTATTTTGTTCTTTGAAATTACTAAATTACAGATTTAGAATGGAAAATAATCTACGTGGGATCTGCAGAGAGTGAAGAGTATGATCAGACTTTGGACTCTGTGTACGTCGGTCCCGTGCCCGAAGGACGGCATATGTTTGTTTTCCAAGTAAGTTTGTACACCAATTCACCAATTGCAATGTGGAATAGTAAATTGACTAAGTACTAATTGACCTTTGTGCCTGACCTACGTTCAACGTTTCTTTTTGTACCAACTTTATAGGCTGACCCACCAGACACGAGTAAGATTCCCGTGGGGGATGCTGTGGGCGTCACGGTGGTCCTCCTCACCTGTTCGTACAAAGACAAGGAATTCGTTCGTGTGGGCTACTATGTGAATAATGAATACACGGATGCGGAGCTTCGGGAGAATCCACCAACTTCACCTATTTATGAAAAGGTACAAAAAAAACTACACTAAAAACTGTCCAAGTTAACCTTTATTGTTACTCTTTTGAAGGGCAAAAGCCAGTGACGATTTGTATACTAATAAAGTGCAATTTTTGTGTGTCATAATTTTTTAGTTGGTCCGTAATATTTTGGAGACTCAACCCCGTGTGACTCGCTTTAAGATTGAATGGGATGACGTGGAGGAGAAAGAGAAGAATCAGATGGCACTCAGTCAAACTATTTCAAATCAAGCCATCACAGAAACAATTGCAGCTGTTGAGGAACTCTCCATGGACAATGAAAACCTTCCACCCATCTACTCTGATTTTTGAACACACCCTTATTTCCTAGCTTAATAATTCTAACTACATAGCTAAAATTACTATTATGAAGGTCCTTCAAAGTTGAAAGGGAAACTCAAATGAAGTAGGTAAGTAAGTAATAATTATCATTTATTATAATTTGTATTTGTAATAATTAATAATAAATTAACATTATCAAAAATCAATACTACTACCCTGTCCCTGTCTACGTAATCTGTAAGTAAGTAATTACCTACCTATATACCTATTTAATATAACTATGTACCGGTAAATTAATTTTGGAATTTATTTGTTAATTTTTCGTTTCCATTGCGTAAGTATCTACGTTGGCATATGTTTGTAATATATTAAAATAATATTATATTTTAAAAAATTTCAAAGTGTTGAACACAAGGTTTACCGATGAGACTTTTGCTATTGCTATATGCTCGTGTGTTTTTTCTCCCCTTTATATTAACAATAATAATAAGCAGGTATTCTCCCAAATAAAAAGTTAGCATTAAAATTTAATACAAAAACTATCAAAAAATTGTAAAATCTAATTAAGCAGAGTAGTTAGATTTAGAAAAATAGAAATGGGAAGTTCTGCGTTTTTGTAAAATACACCTTTACACATCGTTATATTTTGTGTGTAGAAGTAAAATAAAAGGGCCGTAGCTGTAAACCGAGTAATTATATAATAATTAAAGTAAGGATTTTAGATTAAATATTTGCCAGGTAGAAAAGTATTGCAATTTATAACTATTATGAATATGAACTGATAATAATACATTACGAGAATAGAACTTCTAATTCCAATTCCAGTGTTTTTCTGAATGTCTGGATTGTGAAACTCTGCATTTTTGAATGATGGGATTTTTTGTGTCTGAAATATTTGAATAAAAAATAATTTTCATTGCAAGCAAAAGCAACCATGACCGGCGAGTCAGATTCAACAGGCGTATATTTATTTCATGGGGGTATTTTCATATACATAATTTTAATCCACCTAATCTGGTTCGTAAGATTTGAAAATATTTTAAAATTATTTAGATTAATATTAGTTTAGAAATGAACTGAAATTAAAAGTAGATGGTAAGTGTAAGTACCTAAGTACTTACTTAATTCATTTAAAGGTAATACTAAATTACTTATTACTAGTACTTAATCACAATCATACGAACACATGTATGGCTGTTGTACGAACAGTGTGACGAAGAGAAAGCGTGGACAGGGAAATCAAAGATGCATTTCTTAAACGACTTAAACTGTATTTTTGCTAATTTTAACAATAATTAATTGCAGTTATTTTACCTAGTTTAGTAATTAGTATTCCCACAGGCCCAAAGCTAAAGTAGGGTTTAGAATTAATTATTTTATTACGAAACTTTTGTGATGCTCTGATTGATTTAGTTTAACTCATCAACTCACACATCTTCAAGGTAAGTCAATTTCAGTAAGTAAATTTTACTTTCATACAAAAATGAAAATCTAGGCTTTAACAACAATACATTGATCTCAATTATGATTTTATGATTATTATTTAATTTTGTAATTGTATTTATAATCATTAATCATCCATCATACATCTACTACCTACACATTAAAGTACAGTCCACACTTAAGAATTATTATTAAGATTTAAATTAAAACACATTTTAATGACACATAGATTACCTACTTAATTAAATACGGATAAACTGCTTACTATTAGATCTGCTGGTAGCCGGTAGCCGGTGGCCGGTAAATAATAAAATTAATTAGATGCAAGTAATATTTAATTTGTTAATTAATAATTAATAGTGGGTAATTTCAGTTTTTGTAATTAGGCTGTGATGTAGGTACTTAAGTATTTTAATTTATATATTTCCTTTTCCTTTTCATTTTTATAATTTCAAACTAATAATTAATAAAATTAAACTGTGATTTTTTCTACTAGGTAAATTGAGCTATGCCTCTACACTCTACAGTTCTACACTCGACCCACTACAAACTAGGTATACAATACAACCATTAATAATTCCATAATGTAGACATTGCTAACGCTACAACTTGCTTTTTTCTTTTTTCTAAATACCAAAAAATGTCAAAAATGTCGACTTTTTTTTGTCTTTTTCTAAATGATTTCATTCTCTTGTGACGACTCACTCACGTTCCGCCTCACCACATTATTATTAGTTCGATTGTTCTGATTGCGACTGTGGTTATTGTTGGTGCTACTGAAGTTATTTGTGGAATCTGTATTATTTGTATTTGAATTTGAGTTTGACTGTGCTGTGGTTCTTGTTGTAGGGGCATCCAAATCGGGGCACTCATCCTCAACTCGGTAATCATATTTGAAGCTAACGGATTTCCTTGTAATTCCCCAGAATTTTGTTGGCTTTACTTTCTCCACTGCTTCGAATTTCCAACCCACGTGCTGGCCACACATCCGACACTCACAGATTCTCCAAGAGTAGCTGTAAAAATAATTCCACAATACATACGGAACAAATTAATGAGAGCTATTCCGAACCGGTTACCGGTTTTATAGAAGCCTCGAAGATTTAATGGACGTAATCATTATGAATTACCCTGGAAACCAGGAAGATTCGGTGTAGGCCCTTCCTCTGTAAACGATTCCCCGGATTTTGGCGAGTGTGACCATCTCATGGATGCAGCCACCCGGATTGACATACGTCCCTTGCGGTCCCTCCACTGACATGGAGAAAATGTCACTGTAATCCCCCACCACGGCGTCACACTGAATGCACTTGATCACGTGGCTCTGGAAACACAAGGCAAAAAATTATAACTAAATTAAATTAAATTACACCTGTTGCCATTTGCAATTTTCACTTCTAACTAAGAACGCAGAGAAACCACCGTGCAGTGTCACTGAATTAAAATAGATACTATCGCTGTTCAAGAAAAAGCACAATAGTGAGGGATCTGCATTTTAAAAAGTGACGAGCTTGATTTTACCACTAAAAAAGGGTCAAAAATGTAGATAGGTAATTGCTATTTGAGCTTTCGAGAAGTCAGTGCAAAACGTACTATTTGAGTTTTTTAAAAGTGCAAAACATAATATTTTTGTGTTTTAGAAAAGTGCAATTCATAAAATTGAAGTTTTCGAACGGTGCAATTCCTATTGTTTGAGTTTTCGAAAAAAGGGCGAATCATAATGTTTGGGTTTCTGAAAACGGCAATTTATAATATTTTAGTATTTTAGCTTTTGAAAAGCGCACAATATAAAATCTGAGTTTTTAAAAAGTACAAAAAACACACGGTATTTGAGTTTTTGGAAAGTGCAAAACCTGATATTTACGTTTTAGAAAAGTACAATTCTTAAAATTGGAGTTTTCGAAAGGTGCAAATCATTAATGTTTGACTTTTCGAAAAAAAGGGAAAATCATATTATTTGGGTTTCTGAAAACTGCAATTCATAATATTTTAGTATTTTAACTTTTGGAAAGTGCAAAACATAATATCTGACGTTTTAAAAAGTGCAAAACACACGGTATTTGAGTTTTTGGAAAGTGCAAAACATAATAATTGAGTTTCTGAAAAGTCCACTACATCCTAAATGAATCGTCAAAAGCACAAAACCTGATCCTAACATCTCTCAAGAACTTCAAAAAACAGAATTGTGAACTCAAAACAAAACTTAAGAGCAGTGCAAGTGAAATAGCTCACTGAGTCCTTTTACACTTACCACGCTGTCTAAAAGTTTGTTGGCAAAGCGGAGTCTCTCCACGGGCGTGTCCATCTTGAGCATCTGAAGTCTGAGGGAGTCACTCATCGTGAGATTCTGAGCGAGCCAAAAGGATAAGTCAGTCGCATCCTGGGGGATCATGACGCTCGCCCCCACCAAGGAGCTCAAGTCGGTGCTCAGCTTCCGGTGGATCTTCCCGACGAGGAGCTCCTCGTCGAACTGCTCATACACGAAGTAAGGCCAGCCCATCAAAGCCGAGTAGTACTTGGTCTTCCGCCGATTCATTAGTAGCCTTCCGCTCAGCTCAGTCAAAACACTGCTACTTTTATTCCCAGTTGCAAGGTCACTGGCCTTCCCATGACCTTGACCTTCCAGGTCCGGAATAGGGGCAGCAGCAGCAGCCCCCGATTTACAAAGTCGCTTCAGAACTGTGCTCGTCGAACTCCGTCTTCTTCCGTTCCCGGTTCCGGTTCCGGGGGTAGTAGGGGCCTCCGTTGCCGGAAGAATTTGTAATGGGAACAAGTGCCGTTGAGAGGGGCTCATGATGCTGAGCCATGGTTTGGGTAAATTGATTTCTGGGCGAACTTTGACCTTGGCCATGAGCTGACCGTCCGACTGACGATAGGTCGAGATGACGTTGAACCGATGGCGGCCCTTCGCCTTGATGTTCACTGAGGGGGGCTGTCGTTGGCGGAAGCGATTGTTATTATTATTGTTGTTATTTTGCTGGAGGTGCTCACGCTCTTCTTGGAATTCGTAGATTTCCGCCGTCGTTCCGAGAGCACGACGGGGAAGGGGAGCTCGAATATTTACATCGTCAAGTCTAAACAGAAAACAAAAGGTTATTTAGTCTACTTAAAAAAGGAAAACAATAAAGTTGCTTAGTGATTTTAATACAGATAAACTTTTTCAAAAGAATCAGAACTAGGAATTAACCCTTTCAAAAGAGTGTAAAGATGGGAATTAACACTTCCAAAAAGTGTAAAACTAGGTATTTACACTTCAAAAAAAAAGTAAAACTAGGAAATAACACTTCAAAAAAGTGTAAAAACTAAGAATTAACCCTTTCAAAGAAGTGCAAAAATAGGAATTAACACTTTCAAAAAGGTCAAAAACAAGGAATTAACACTTTCAAAAAAGTGCAAAACTAGGAATTAACACCTTCTAAAAGCTCTTCATCTAGGAATTAACTTTTTCAAAAAGGTCAAAAACTAGAAATCGTCGTTTCCAAAAAAGTGTAAAAAAGAAGTATGTATATTGCTGTTTCAAAAAGGTTAATTAAATAGCTAATTTTTACAATTTTTTATATTAAAAATAATCCGTAAACCGTAATTTGTAAAAATCGTACCCCGAGTGGACGATGCCGAAGTGTCGATTGTTGGGGACGCAGCTCCGGAGGGCACTCTGCGTCGCGGCATGGAAGATGGTGAGGGGGAGTGTCTGTCCGGGAACCAAATGGAACTCCAGGAGAACGAGGGGGATGTGAGCAATAGCACCTCCTTCCAAAATCGTTCGCCCGGATAACGTCTCCATCTCGTCACCCAAATACTAAAAAATCAAAATCAAAAAAATGTAATGGAAACAATCATCTCTCTCAACAAAGGACATGATTCCAACTCACATTTTTTCATTTCATTTTTAGTATTTGGGCCAAATTCAGAATTTTGTGGGCCGTTTAAACCAAGTCAGTTCGATTTTGGTCGTTTTTTTTTGTTGTGTGATTTTTAATTTGATCTTTATCAACAATTTTAGTTTTAGAGATCGTTGAAGAAATGCTATTGCGTCGTGATCGATTGCCCTGCTCAATTTGACGGTCAATTTCTCGCTTTGGTTCTCTCTCACTCCGACGTCGACTTTGTCCTGTTGAATACAGTGCGTGATAGCTTTTACACAAAATTTTGAAAGCACGCTCTTTTGGTGCAAAATTCCAATTGCTTTCAAATTTTTGAATAAAAGAACATATAAAACTGATACATTATGCTATAAAAGTACAATAAAAGAAAAGGAGGAAAACGATGCCCTGGCCATTTTTTCACTTTCACCCAAAACTTGCAAGTATTCCAACTCGAAACTTGGATGGAAGGAAATTTGGAGTGATTTTAGGTTTTTCGAAATTCCCAGATGGTTTTTCCGAAAATTCCACACTCGATGTAGAAAGTTAGTGGCATAGTTAGTTTCACTTTTTTTGCAATTTTGTTTTTCCTTTTTTTTTAAAAAAAATTACCGAATGACGCGTAGGCAACTGAAGATCGAAGACGGGAACGGAAGAAACTTCTTCACGATCGGCAGGTCCATCTGAATCAGCATCACGGTCACGATCATCCCCTTGAAATAATTTAAAAAATAAAAATTATAATCACAACAATCATAATAGGGCCACACACACACACACACGAAAGCATGGATTCAAAATAAAACGGAAGCAAAACACTAATAATTGTATAATAAATCAAATCAGCATGTTAAACAACTATCTAAAATTAGAAAAAAGAAAAGCGCCTGCACATTTGACAGTTTAACAATAGCCAGAGAAAGTGCACACAGTAAAAAGTAAGAAGTTTAAGAAGCAATAAAAATGCGAAATCTAACAGAGGCTCTACAGCCTATAGTGTAGAGATGCTTAAACTTAAATCATAAGGATCTTAGTAGCTTTATAAAAATGTACATATAAAAAGTGATAAGAAACTACTTCTAATTTTGTGTAAATAAATAATTGTACTTCGAGAGCGAGAAGAAGCCCGAGCCCGTAGAAGCTTTCGCCGAAGCCAAGAGATAGGAGGGCAGCGGAAGAATAATTCCACTATCAAACTATTACAGCCTGTAACAATTTTATTTTGTATTAAAATTAGTATTAATTAATTGTAATCATTAACCACTGAACTGAGCTGAACACTAAACCACAGATAACATCAACAAGATATTATTTTTGTTTTGTACAATTTTACAAACCCTTCTTGGGTACCTCTATACAAACAGTGACCTGTATTATTGCAACCATTTTGATTTTAAAAACACGAAACTTCAATTAAATGTCATTCTAATATCAATTAATAGGTAAGTAATCAGTAATCAGTAATCACCGCTAAACTGAAAACAGTTTGGTTTAGGAAAAATACTCAAAATAAAATACTCATGCAAAAAATACTCACAAATTTTGTAAAATGAAGCAATTTAAAGCAATCTCAAAAGCCCAACCAATCAAAAAACCCAACTAACAACGGCACTACAATTATTAAAAGTTTAACATGCTGGATTCAAACTCTGGACAAAAATGACAAAAACTAAATTAAAAACAAAGCCAATTACAAATTAAAAAAAAGCAACAATAATCAATAATCAATGACATACTGCACAAAATTGTGATTATTTCCTTACTTGACGAAGGTGGCCCCGTAGAGACGCCGTCGTAAGAATCCTCATCGTCCATAATTTCTTCGATGAGGTCAATATTATCGTCCTCATCGAACTCTTCGTACTCTGGAGGGGATTCGACGGGCTGAGCATCTCGACGAAGAATGGCTTGAAAGAATCGCTGACGAAATGCCTCTTGCTCTTCGTCCAGTCTTACAGCTTCTAATTGGACATGTTGCTGTTGCTGCTGCTGCTGACCCTGTTGACCTGGCTGCTCAATGATTTCTACTGCGTCCACTGGAACCTCCACCACCGCAGGTGCAGGGGGCGGTGGCGGTGGCAGAACTTCTGCTTCCATTTGAACTGGCTCGTCAATTACATCATTTTGATTCGTAGACTGTATCTGATTTTGATTTTGATCTTGATCATTTATTAAATTATTTATTGGGGCATCTTCCGTCGAGGTTGAGTTTCCATTTTCGGTCACAATGACGAAGGAGCCCCCACCAACACTGCTGTTGCTACTACTGCTATTACTTGCATTCAAATCAATGTCAATCTCAATGTTGTTAATGTCCACTGCGTCCACTCCTGAGGATCCTGAAGATTGTTGTTGTTGGGGTTGCGGTTGACCTTCAGAGGGGCCTTGGTCTGTTACTGTCACTGTTGTGGCTGCGATTTCCATTTGTTCTGATTCTGAAGCTGTTGTTGTTGGAGCTGTTAGGTTACTGTTACTGTTGACATTATTATTGTTGCTTAAATTCGGATTTGGATCCGGATCTGGATTTAACAGAGAATTTGCCATCGTATCGAAGTTTCTTAAACCATTGGAATTTTAAAATAGCAGTTCCTTGGCTGTTGGTTCTGAAGCTGAAATTATACAAAATAAAATAACACAAAATATTAGAAAATATGAATAATTTGCTGATTGTGATTGTGTTAAAAGTGAAATGGATGAAACATAGTTGTAATAAATTGTAAATGTAAGATAATTTAGATAAATTTGAAAACCTCTTTTAACATCCGATTTCCGATAATCCGATCCAAGGACTCAATAATTTGGTTTTTCTCGGATAATAAGAATAACTGCGGGCGAAAGGGAGGTTTACTTTGTTGGGTTATTTTTATAACTTTCAACTTTCTTCACAGATGTAAGTAAATGGGTTTCCGTTCCACACAAACAAGTTATTTATAAATTACGGTTGAGCTACAATATTACAATAAGTTAAGTTGCAAAATAAGAAGTAAGAGAAAAACAAAATTCAAGACAGAAAGTCAGGAAGTATTAGAATGGGATTGAAGGTGGAAGAAGTACCACGTAGTTCGTATTCAGAAACACGTACTGTCTGCTCGAAATAATAAACAAGTGTTTACTTTCAGATTCACAAAACTCAAAGGAAAAGTTGAGATGCACTTTTGAATGCACTTAAATGCATCCGAAAGTGCATCCAGTGAAAATACAACGCAGAAGAGAGGCTGGGGCTCCTCACAAATTGTGTTAGCTCATAAGCTCGAAATTTGCTCGAATTGCTGTGAAGAAATGGAGCCTTCATTGGCATTGAGCAACAGAACAACACCTGTAATTTAGCTTATTCTACATTTTAACCAAGTCAGAATCAGAGCACCGAAAAAAAATCTGTTTATTAATTATTATTATTATTAGGCTTAGATCTAATAGCATGTGCTGTGGTACCTTTCCAGTTCCAAACTAGTAATTTTTTGTTTTTAGTTTTATTCTTCTTATTTTTTTAAGAGTTTTTGAAATATTAATGTTACTGTGTGTCATGTTTGTATTGTAAGAGTTTTTTAAATGATAATTTAGTATTTCGAGCATTTCTGAAATGTTAATTTATTGTTTTAAAAAGCTTTTATTGTAAACACCTATTGTTTTGAGTGCTTTTAAAATCAAAATGCATTATTTTAACGGTTTCTAAGATAGTAATTTATTATATAGAAAGATGTTTTTAATGCTAATTTATTGTTTTGAAAGACGTTTTTATTGTTAATTCATTGTTTTAAAAGCTATTAAATGGTAATTCATTGTTTTAAAAGTTGTTTTAGTACTAATTTCCTGTTTTAAAAGTTGTTGTATTACTAATATATTGCTTTGAAAGTTGTTTCAATGCTAATTTATTACTTTGGAAGTTGTGTTAATGCTAATTTATTGTTTTGAAAGTTGTTTTAATGCTTATTTATTGCTTTGAAAGTTTTTTAAATGCTAATTTATTATTTTGAACGTTGTTTTAAAGCTAGTTTAATATTTTACAAGTTTTATAAATGTTAATTTCATGCTATAATTATGACTCTAAAAACTCATTACTCAAAACTGTAAATTCGTTTAAGTGTTTTTACACTTTTCAAAACTGGGTAGGTAGTCCATTGTATTTCGAAATTTTTTAAAATGTGAGTTTCATGTTTTAATTCTATCATAATCCGAAACTAGTGTTTTTTTTTACTGTTCAAAATTTAGTGCCTTAGTTTTCAAGCTTTTAAACGTCCATGGAGCTCTAGTGTTGACACTAATGCGTGCAAAATATTGGTTCCCAAATCTTATAAAATAAACGGAGATTATTATTTAGACTCCTTTTAAGGTGTCAATTCCTTGTTTTGATACTTTAGTGGACGTAAGCGCCGGGTATAACCCGCGAAGAATCACCCCAGAAAATAATTGAGTAATTTATGCATGGCTCCCATTCGACTGTTCCACACAATAACAGAAAAACAGTTACAACTCACACACCATCCGCGATCACATGGGAATGACAAGTGGATGCACCCATGAAATAGTTGCCGGGAAACGGGATTCATTGCTTCATAAAAAACTTGCCGCAATCTGTCTCTCTAGTCTCTACTATTTTAATTAATAATTTAATTAATTAAGAAGAGATTAATTAATTAATTGGAAGATATGGATCTGGATGATGTGGAAGACGTGCTCCATAGTCTGAATCTCTCAAATCCAAAATACCCGAGTACGAACAACTGTCATAATAATTATTCCTTCTCCTTTACTGCCACCGACATTCAAGCAATTGAGAATTTCAGAGATTATTTGAGAATTAAAACTGTTCATCCACATCCTGATTACGGTACGGTACGGTAATATTTTAATCCTTCTTTCATTAATAATTGCATTTTGAAATCTAAAATCAAGTGTCTAATTTTGTTTTTATTTTGTATCCTTGCAGACAGTGCAGTAGCCTGGTTAAAATCTCAAGCGGATGAAATCGGTTTACAATTTAATATTGTTGAATTTGTAGAGCCAGCAGAATTTGCAGTTTGGTTGACTTGGGAAGGAACTAAGCCGGAATTAAAGTCGCTTTTCTTAAATTCTCACATCGATGTTGTTCCTGTCGACTATGTACATAATTTTACTACGAACTGTCAACTGTTTGAAATAATAATTAGTGTATTATTGTTCGATGAATTTTAAAGTATTTTTCATACTTTCTTCGTCATTTCATAGGAAAAGTGGACCAAGGACCCTTTCGGTGCCGACAAGGACGAGAGTGGGAACATTTATGCCCGTGGAACTCAAGACATGAAATCCGTGGGGGTTCAGTATCTAGAAGCAGTTAGGAGCTTAAAAGCTGTCGGATTTACACCCGAACGAAGTATTCACATCAGTTTCGTCCCAGGTAATTACGAACAATAAACAGTTATAAAAAAAATCAACTAATCGTCAAATTTTGTGTGAAAAATGCTCGATGTCGATGAATCACAAGCGAAAAGTCTCAGGAATTATTCGCTTTTATTAGTTGATGAATGTTGAATGTGTGACTGATTTCGATAATATTAATTTTATACAACTGACAGATGAAGAGCTTGGAGGGACGAAAGGGATGAAAGAGTTTGTAGAAACGGAAGAATTTGCAAAATTAAACGTTGGCTTTGCTCTGGACGAAGGCATTGCAAGTCCTGACGATGTTTTTACTGTAGCTTACGGGGAACGTGCTATATGGCGTATGTACACAAATAATTAGTAAATAGTAGAAAAAATGTAATCAATTAGTAAAACAAGTATTTTATTTAATTATAATTTAAATTTCAGAGCTAAAATTTGTAGCAAAAGGAAATACGGGTCACGCTCTTCGCTTCATCGAGAACACGGCTGGGGAAAAGTTGCAAACCGTCATAAATCGCATGTTGGACCTTCGCTCGAAGGAAAAGGAGCGTTTTGAAGCCAGCCAGGGGTCATTGACCCTGGGAGACGTGACCTCAGTTAACCTGACGCTCGTCCAGGGTGGTCTTCAAATAAATATTGTACCCCCGGAACTAACTGCCTCCTTCGACATGCGGATCACTCCAAAGTGGAGTGTTGATGACACACTCGGTCTTCTCGAGGGCATCTGCAAGGAAGCTGGGCCGGAAGTGAGCTACGAGTGGATCTTCAGATCGGATCATGGATTTAAGCAAACCAGCTTAGACGATGATAATCTGTGGTGGGCGGCTTTTAAGAGTGCGGCAGATGAAATGTACGTGTTTTGAATAATTTCTAAAATCAAAAATTATGTTGCTCTGGCAATTAATTTATTTTTCTTTAATGATTTTAGGAGGCTAAAGCTGAGCCCTCAAGTTTTCCCAGGGGCCACTGACAATCGCTATTTAAGAAATCTTGGCATCCCTGCCCTGGGCTTCTCACCCATTATCAACACCCCGATTTTACTTCATGATAATGACGAGTTCCTCAACGAAATCGTCTTTCTCAATGGAATCCGAATTTATGAGAAATTGATCCAAAAACTTACATCTGTTCCAAGCTTCTAAGTACATACAACAGAAAAGAAATACCTTGTGTACTTGGATTACTTTTAACCTTGATTGACGTGATGTTCCTTCAAACACATGAAAGAAGTGCCAAACGTTCTTAAATTCACTTTCTACTTACTCGACACTTTTTTTTGGAAAAAGAACCAGGGTGCCAACACTGACTAAGTTTACCTTTATTTCTGGTCAATTTAACTCATTAAGCCAACACATTAATACTCACTGTTATGTACTTATACTTATACTATACATAATATACTATGTACTATAGTAGGTATATAGTGCTTAACTATAAAATCAACTTTTTACTAGTCAACTCTAATTTTGTTGTGTAGTTCCAGTATTTGCATGGAATTTATTGCTACTACCTATAATTACTATTTACAACTAGTTACTTGAAAAGGTAAATATGTAACGATTAAAATGTGACTGATTTCGTGTAAATAAACACTTGTTCACTTCAGTAAGATTTGAAATTATTGTAGTGCTATAATCACATACCATACGAATTAAGCACCCGATAGTTTGATATTATGACAAAACGTGGCTGAAATTGCAAAATGACGAGATTATAAATTTTATATTTTTTGTAAACGTATGAATTGTGCGTGGTCTCTTCGAACTTTACAAATTTTATTGATATGAACTAGCACACGATTTCTTGCCGTTTAAGAATGGTTATTGCGAAAAAGGAAATTTAAATGGTTACGCAGGTCGCAGGCCCATATCAAATTCGCATGTATGCCGGAAAAAAGGTAGTAATTCGGCCGTGTCGAGACCAATTCAGTGGAAGTATAAATTATTATTACTGGAAGTGTTCTATGATAATTTGTATATTT
>JAQFZC010004968.1:0-15019 GCA_034695205.1 Dicyrtoma fusca | reverse complement strand
ATTAATTTAGCCACGGCTGATACCGTTGTAATATATGACTCGGATTGGAATCCTCATAATGATATTCAAGCTTTCTCCCGAGCGCATCGTATCGGTCAAGCAAATAAAGTTATGATTTATCGGTAAGATTCTGATTTTTTTTCTAGCTTATTTATTTCAGATTTTACTGTGCGACTGGTGTCGTGGTCTGGAATTTAAAGCAGCTCAGAAGCTAAGCTCCTTGTGCCTTCTTAAATATGTGGTTTTTTTTGCACTCATTATAGATTCGTTACACGTAACAGTGTGGAGGAGAGAGTTACGCAAGTCGCTAAAAAGAAAATGATGTTAACTCACTTGGTAGTCCGGCCTGGTATGGGAAAAGGTGGAAACTTTTCCAAGCAGGAACTGGATGATATTATTCGGTTCGGTACAGAAGAATTATTTAAGGATGAGGACAACAATGAAAGTGCTATACATTACAGTGATGAAGCTATCAAGGATCTGGTGGATCGTAGCAAGGCTGGAATTGAACAGAAGGAGAACTGGGCTAATGAATATTTGAGCAGTTTCAAAGTGGCTACGTATGTAACCAAAGAAGGGGATGATGAGGACGACGTGGACACTGAAATTATAAAGCAGGAAGCTGAAAATACAGATCCAGCCTACTGGGAGAAACTACTAAGGCATCATTATGAGCAACAGCAGGAAGATCTTGCACGGTAAGTACAAGAATTACACTTTTTATTTTAATTTTATGGTAATCATACATCATTACATGCATAGCTAACTAATCGTATTTACATTCTGTTACATTTTTATCCAGGTCTCTTGGGAAAGGAAAGAGGGTCAGAAAACAAGTGAACTACAATGACGCGAACGATGGGCGGGATGATGCTTCATGGCAGGATAATGTCAGTGATTACAACTCGGACTTCTCTGCTCCTTCCGATGATGACAGGGAAGATGACGATTTCGATGAGAAGCAAGATCGTAAGTTACATTGCATTGTAGACATGCATTCTCTGCATAATTAAAGATTTAAGAAAGAAGCACAAGTACCTATCTGAAACTAATTTCTACACTATTTTCATTCTTACAGCTGATGGCGGACGGAGACGGCGGCGGGGAATGGTTGGGCGTGATGAGAGAGATCGGCCACTGCCCCCGCTTCTTGCCCGGGTTGGAGGCAACATTGAAGTAAGTCTAGTTTTTGTTGATCGATTTGATGACGCGTAATGGTATTTGTTTCTAATCAGCTGTCATAGTTGATAGTCCAGATGCAGTGGATGAACCACATCAAGTTGTGCATCTGCCAGTGCTAACTTTGATGAGATTTTGGACTTAGATTAAATTGACCAGTTATATGGGCACTAAAATTTAGAGTTGCTTGATTTTAGTGCTAAAGGCCTGGCTCAGACATACCTAATTTTGAAGTATAATAACTAACGCATCGTTGCGATGAATAGATAATAGTTCCTTACGCATCTGTTCGAACTACTGACAAATGATTAGGTATTTGTTTATGAGGTGCTCATATTTATGTTATTTACTTATTTAAACAGGTCCTTGGATTCAATGCTCGTCAACGAAAGGCATTTTTAAATGCTATTATGCGCTATGGAATGCCTCCACAAGATGCATTTAATACGCAGTGGTAAGCAGTTGGGTTAAAACCTCTTTTTTGTGGAATCCTAAAGTTTCAGTCACATCTTCATTCTGTCTCCCTTTGTCATTAGTGTTGATGTGAGATTATATGTGTTCCTTTTTTTTGAAAACAGGTTGGTTCGAGATCTACGTGGTAAATCGGAAAAGTGTTTTAAAGCGTATGTTTCCCTCTTCATGCGACATTTGTGTGAGCCGGGAGCGGATAATTCTGAGACATTTGCGGATGGCGTTCCCAGAGAAGGACTCAGCCGTCAGCATGTTCTCACTCGCTTGGGAGTAATGTCTCTGATAAGGAAAAAAGTTCAAGAGTTCGAGCATATTAATGGAACCTACTCAATGCCGGAGTTCATCGAAAGGTTACTCGCTAAACAGGCCGAAGAAGCTCGACTGGCTGCCGCTGCCGCGGCAGCAGCTGCTGCTGAAGAGGAAAAGAAACGAATTGAGGAAGAAAAGCTATTGAAAGAGAAGCAACAGCAGGAGGATGGGATCGAAATCCTGAGTGAGAAGGGAGAGGAGGGAGGTGAGAAGGAAAAACCTGTGGAAGCTATGGACGTCGACAAGCCCGAAGAAACTCCTAAACCGGAAGTGGAAGAAGAGGAAGAAAAGTCCGCTAAAAAGGAAGAGGAGGACAAGCCTGCTAAGGCCAAGGCGGACGATGAGGTGGCTGAGAAAGTTGAGGATATCAAGGAAGAAAAAGAAGAAAAGCCAGAGAAGGAAAAGGAGAAGGAGCCGGTGGACAAGGTTGAGAAAACTGAGAAGGTTGAAAAGGTGGAAAAAGTCGAGGACGCATCCGGGGACAAGGACAAGGAGAAAGATAAGGAAAATATAGATGCGGACGAGGAAAATAAAAAGGTTGAGCCTGTGAAGAAGCGTAAATTCATGTTTAACATTGCGGATGGCGGCTTCACCGAGCTCCACACACTCTGGCAGAATGAAGAGAAAGCAGCTGTTCCAGGCCGAGAATATGAAATCTGGCACCGGCGACATGACTACTGGCTCTTGGCAGGCATCGTGAATCACGGCTATGGAAGGTGGCAAGACATTCAGAATGACGCGAGGTTCGCCATCATTAATGAACCCTTCAAGATGGATGTGGGGAAAGGAAATTTTCTAGAAATCAAAAACAAATTTTTGGCCCGAAGATTTAAGGTTAGTGTTCACAAATGCAAATACCTAAAAAATTAAAGATTTCAAAGTTTTCCCTAATTGTAGGAGGTATGACAGTGTTTCTAGTCGTTTCTGCCCTTCTGGCTCCGTCTACTTCGTCACCCTTTGCATTTCAGTGCTAATACCTTCATAAATGCCTGTTTTGATGACACGACTGAGTCATAATCCTACTCCCTCTAATTCGTCATGCATCGTCTTCGAAGAGCACGTTTTATAGCCCCTGCCTTGCTGTCGTTCTAGCATCATTTTTACTTCATTAGCCAAAGGCTTATATTCCCATCATTTACTTAGGGTAGGTACATATTTGCCGTAAAACGTCTTATATAACTCACCCGGGAGTTATTTACTGAATCGGTCTTGAAACCCTCTGGCCCTCTGGTCGTGCCACTAGAGGCTCGGGACGAGTCATAAGAAGTTTTAAGTGCCTAACCCTTTCTATAATGGTTCTCTCCTTCCTCCTGCGTTGAACCCTTCAGACTAAACTCAGGTTTCTATGTTATGTGCTAGGGGAGGGAATTAAATGAAGCGAACGGTAATACACGGTAGTGTTTTACGGATTTGAGTCAATCTGTGTATAGGTACAGAGTACAGAGCCAGGGTCGTATTCCTATTTTGATTTGAAATAAACTTTGGGAATTGATATTACCATTATAATTCTAGTAGCTATGATGGGGTAGTAAATATAGGGGGCTCGAAGTAGCCTAGGGGCTCGAAAAGTTCTGTTTTGATGCCATTTCGACAGATCTGGGATGTTCCAAGTAGCGTTATAATATGCCTAATTAGTTGACTAAGTTTTTGTAGCATTTTGTAAATCTGTAAATAATCTTAATTTGAAATCTTTTTCTTTTTAGCTCCTTGAACAAGCCCTGGTAATCGAAGAGCAACTTCGTCGAGCGGCTTACCTCAACATAAGCCAGGATGCGACCACTCCTGCCATGGCTCTGAATTCCCGATTTGCTGAAGTGGAATGTTTAGCCGAGTCTCATCAACATCTGAGCAAGGAGTCCCTCGCTGGAAATAAGCCAGCAAATGCTGTACTTCATAAAGTTTTGAATCAGTTGGAAGAATTACTGTCGGATATGAAGTCGGACGTTAGTCGGTTACCAGCTACATTGGCTCGAATCCCACCTGTAGCTCAAAGATTGCAGATGAGTGAGAGACAAATTCTGAGTCGTTTGGCTTCTGGCTCTGCTGGATCTGGAGGAGGATCTGGAACTAGTGAGTTGTGTAATTTATTGAACATCTTTTCCAGTCTCTTTTTTTTTTCTTGACTGCCTAATAAGTTACTCTAGTACTCTGGTCACATTCTAAATCTTCTTTTTTTTTATTCCTCTCTCTCTATGTAGGTCTGGGTCCCCAGTTCCCACCAAATTACACAAACAGTTCCCTGGGCGGGACGAACCTGGCTCCATTTAGACCACAGTTTACACTCCCAGGCCAACAACCACAAGCTGCTTTCCCTGGTACCGTACCGCCACAAAATTAAAATTCTGGGTACATATATATATATATATAATTAAACTATAAATGGTAAAGTTTTGTAACTATACGTATGTATGTAATTTTAAAGCATTTTATATATGGTATATCAAATATCTGTTCTGAATTTTTCATATTTTGTTTGTTATTATTTTATTTTTAAGTTAAACATACACAGAAAAAAAAACTCTGAGTTTGAAACATACCGACATATATATTCCTGGGTAGTATGATATGGAATAATTTATCATATTGTACACACGGTAAATAGAAGAAGAAGAAAAAATACACCCATTTATTATGAACTGTAGTTGATGAAATACCTTACATGGTAGTTACTGACGTGGACTCACGTTGATTCCTCCCTCACACTTTTATCATTTGTCACTCGTCTCATGTTGAAAGGTTGAAACTGAAAGTGAAACTGGTATTTTCCAGACAAAAATATTATTTACATTGAAATTGTTCAAATAATTATTAATTATTATCATACCCCGTAACCTATTAAATGATAACAATATTATTATTATTATGATAACTATTATACTATTACTATATTATTAAATTTACAAACAGTAACTAGAAACAAAATTGTTTGTCATAATTGTGTATAATAAAAAATCATAGAGACATTTTGCAGAAATTCTCCATTTCTCCAATAGAATCTATTTCCCAATTCCAATTCCACCGTGACGGCAGCATCAAGTCAGTAGTCAGTCAGCTCAGCAGTGGCAGTAGTCAGTAATCCAGCTACAAATAGATAAAGAATCGATTTTGGTGGAGAGAGAGAGAGACAGAGTTGAATTGTGTAGAGTTTACTACCCGAGCTTCTATTACGTTAAGCTTCCTGGCTATTCTTCATACGTCGGGGTCTACCTTCCTATGTAGGTGCCTCGACGGCGAATGTACCTCCGAATGGTGGTGAAGGCAGAAATCTATCTTTCTGATTAATCGAATACATACAACTGTTACAACTCTTCTTTGTGCAACTCTTTCTTACTAGTACTAGTTAGCGTTAGACGGCAGACGGTCTAGCAGAACATATTTCTATCCACATTTTCTACAAATAGGTAGGTTAACCTATTCGCAACTGGGAAACTATGACAAAATGCTTTTCTAAAGTACTTTTCGTAGTAATTAACTTTTTCGAAACGGTTATTACTAGAACTAACATTTTCAAAAAGGGCACAACAAGAAATTAACACTTTCAAAAAGAGGTAAAACAAGAAACAAACACTTTCAAAAAGGTCACAACACGAAATTAACACCAACAAAAAACTACAACTAGAAGTAAACATTTTCAAAAAGGTGTAAAACAAGAAATGAACACTTTTCAAAAAGGTGTAAAACAAGAAATGAACACTTTTCAAAAAGATGTAAAACAAGAAATGAGCGCTTTTCAAAAAGATGTAAAACAAGAAATGAACACTTTTCAAAAAGATGTAAAACAAGAAATGAGCACTTTTCTAAAAGATGTAAAACAAGAAATGAACACTTTTCAAAAAGTTGTAAAACAAGAAATTAACACTTTCCAAAAGGTGCTTGCCTAACTGGAAATTAGCCCTTTCATAAAGGCCAAAACTAGAAACCAGCACTTTCCAAAAAGTGCTAAACTAGAAATTAGCCCTTTCAAAAAGGTCAAAACTAGAAACTAACATTTTCAAAAACTAGATATATACGTAGAACCGTTTCGAAAAGGTTAAACCTTCCATATGGAACTATGACTAGAAGATGTCATCATAAAATCTCCAATGCAGAGTTAAAAAGCACGGGTAACAGTCTACGGGTATAACTTTGCCTTTTTAGAGGGCTTTTGCATTTTGTATTTATGTAGAATTTTGTATAGCATAGCACTGTGCCAAAACTAAAACGCCAAGAGTACCCGTACCAGTACCATCACCGTTACCACTGTTACCAGTCCAACCAACCTGTCGTCTGTGTAACTGCAAACTGCAAAGTAGCCTAAGTCCAGTGAGTTCTCGTCGGACTTGGGCCATTTTGCAGTTACACAGACGCTATATGTAGGTACCATTGAAAGCCCAGGCTGGTCGCCCTCCCCTCCCTGGTTTAACTGATCGTGAATCGGATGGACAGGATTTTGAATAGAATTCGTTGATGGCTCTTCACTGATGTATGTGTGTATGTACGCAACTACTACCCGAATTCCGAATTCCAAAAATCCGATGCCCACACACGACTGACGGAGGCTATCACCGAAATTCATCAAATTCAAATACATAGGTACGTCCTCCTTTTTAAGTTAACGTCAATTTGATGATCTATTGTACTGTCATTACCATTACTCACAGGATATTTAACCTTTTCCAAACGGAATATACTTAGTTTTGTATGTTTTTGAAAACTGTAATTGACAGTTACACCTTTGAAAGTGTTATTTACTAGTTTTGACTATTTTGAAACAGTGTTATTTAATAGTTTTATTGACATAGTGCTATTTACTAGTTTTAATCCTTTTGAAATAGTGCTATTTACTATTTGACTGTTTTGGAAAACAGGTAATTCACTAGTTTTGACCGTTTTTTAAAAAGTGTTATTTACTAGTTTTGACCGTTTTTAAAAAGTGTTATTTACTAGTTTTGACCGTTTTTGAAAAAGTGTTATTCACTTGTTTTGAGTGTTTTGAAAAAGTGTCATTTACTAGTTTTGACCCTTTTGAAAAGGTTTATAGTAATTTATAGAACTAAACTTTTTTGTAGAGCAATCTTTCCATGGTTCCAGTTTCGAATAGGTTAAAAACATGTATAGCCAGCCAGCCAACTAAATACTTCTACCGTTTTCAAATTCAAATTCTAATCTCGGTTAATTATTTTGTTAAAACTTAAAACCTTTAATCTGGCGCTTAGAGTGCAGTGCAGTGGCCTGGGTTCCCTTTTCTCTCTAATAGCATCATTTAGTGGAAGCCACACACGATACTTATTTGTTACCAAATCAGAGCAGAATTTGATGACCTCTACATACGCAGAGGTCAAGCCTTCATTATATTCAAAATGAAATGGAATCACGTTGGAAGGCTGTTTAAAGAAGCGAAGCTGATCATGATGCGCCCAAATGCCCACACACCCCAGCACTTAAATAATATTATGATCCCTATATATCTTATGCCCCTGTGACAGGCAAGTAATTTAAATTGAGAAAAGGAAAAATTAAGTCGTGACACATAAAAATTTGCGTAACTACCACACGGGAATTCCTGCGCCGACTTGGCTTGGTGGAGTGGAGCTAGGTATGCCTTCTGTACATACCTACATACTTTTGTGTAAGCTTTTAACCTTTTCGAAACGGCAAAATGTACTGTTTTACACCCTTTTAAAATTGGTTATCCGCTGTAGTTTTGACCTTTTTTAAAATGTTAATTTCTAGTTTTTACCTTTTTGAAGGTGTTCGTTGTTAGTTTTGAATGCTTTTGAAAATGTTGATTTCTAGTTTTGATCTTTTTGAAAGTGCTGATTTGTACTTTTGACCTTTTTGAAAGTGTTAGTTACTGGTTTTGAATTTGTTTGAAAGTGTTGATTTCTAGTTTTGAATGCTTTACAAAATGTTAATTTCTAGTTTTGACCTTTTTGAAAGTGTTCGTTATTAGTTTTGAATGCTTTTGAAAATGCTGATTTCTAGTTTTTACTTTTTTGAAAAAAGCTAATTCCTAGTTTTGACCTTTTTGAAAAATACAATTTCTAGTTTTGACCTTTTTGAAAGTGTTCGCCATTAGTTTTTAATGCTTTTAAAAATGCTAATTTCTTGTTTTTACCTTTTTGAAAGACATACTTTCTAGTGTTTACCTTTTTGAAAAAGCTAATAAACATAGTTTAAACACTGTGTAAAGTATTATTTCCATAGTTTCCCAGTTTCCCAGTTTCGAAGAGGTTAAAAGTAGTTTTCTATTCATATGTTTTAGTTTGAAGAAGCTTTTGCTTTGGAGACCGCAGAAGACGAGGGGCTAAGGACTCTCTTGCACTAGAAGAAGAAGAATACATGGAAGAAGAAGGACGGCGACGAGGGCGAGAACGACGACGACAAGAGATGAGTTGAGAGCGGAAACCGAGTTTCGATTTGTTCGTTCGTTCGTTCGCTCGTTCGTTCCACGGCACACGGGGAAGGGAAGCCAAGTCTCAGGAAGGAAATATGAGACAGTTTTCTGGAGAGTGTGGGGAGTGAAGACACGAGAAGAGAGAGAGAAGACAGACCACAGAAGAAGAGGAAGTGCGTATGTACATACAGACAGAAGCTCACACAGTTGGACAAAATTAATGCACAAGGTGTTAAAATCTTCGGCTTCGGCTCCCGCTTCGGTTTCGGAACCAGAACCAAGGCAGTCAATGCTCCCTTATACATAGACACAAGATACCCGCCTACCTACCTTCGTACCTACCATGGCCATCCATCCATCCATCCATCCGTCCATCCAAGCCTCCATTTTGTATGGACGACCCAGCTCCCTAATGTAAAACTAATGGGAATGGAAATGGAAGTGTGTGGTGCCCGCATTCTATAAGCTCATGATCAGGGATGCTAGGTTTGGTGTGTGTCTACTATACGGACAGATTGTATTTAATGTCTCTCTCCTTTCTCCGGACTTCTTCTGCCTATAGCTATACATATAGCTATACCTATAGCTACGCCTATAGCTCCAGGATGAGATGAACACCGCATCGCATCAGCCGTCAAAGTGTGTCTGTGTCTGTGCTCCATCCACAGCTTACAAGGTCTCCAGCATCTGACATTTAAATGCCATCATTTGACATTTAGCTTGTACCGAAGAACCCCCAAAATTTACGCCTAATTTACGCCGTCCTCTTTGCCTCTTTGCCTGTCCGGATCCTCTACTATCTGTATCTGTACACACTCTCATCTTGTTAGCACTTAGTCCCCACCACACACCAGACTCGCACACAATACACACACACACAACATTTATAATCTGTCCGGCCCTTTCACCTTTAGTCTTTAGTTCCTTTCCAGCCCCTCTTCCTTTACTTAGTTGTTAGTTGTTAGTGTTAGCTTCTGCCTCGCCTTCTCCCTGTGTGTGTGTGTGTTTCGTAATTATGATAAATTTATGTGTCATTTTGGAAATTCAAAATAGATTTGACAAATTGTAATAATTGCGTAATTTCTAGATCATTTAACTAGGAATGTAAATTGGGTCCATTAATTTAGGTTCGACGGATGTGTCTGTGCTCGGCTCTATGTTGGGTCTTGCGTGGCGTTGCATCGTTCATGATGGGTTTAGAGTTTTAGTTTTGGATGATCCATGACGCGCGCTGGCTGGGATGGTTCTGGATCTCTGGGTGGATGGATGGATGTGTGATCTTGTCATAGAAGATGGAATTATGTATATATATATATTTTATTAATGTTACCAACCAAGAACCAAGAGCCTAAGAGCCGAAGAGCGACCAACTTTTACTTTTAGCAGACTCGACACAATAGGATGGCAATGGCAGTAGGATGAGTGGGTCTCCCACTCCAACTAAACTCCATGTTATCTCACATATTGTGCAGAAAGGAGTAGAGTGGAGGCATAGTGAGGGAGGGAATGAGGAACTCGTTCATCTCCATCTCGTCGAGGTAACTTTACTTATTACTTACAGACTTACAGTCTGCCTTGGGAGCCTTGCAACTATGACGACGTCTCATAGGATTTTGGATCTTGGGCTTTAGAAGAGCATTGGAAAAAAACGTACAAATTAAAATAGTGTTTGAAAAAAGTGTAAAATAGGCTATCTACACATTTCAAAAAGAGCAAAATTTGATATTAGCCTTTTAAACAAGTGTAAAACAGGCTATCTACACATTTCAAAAAGAGCAAAACTTGACTTTGACGTTTCAAAAGAGTGTGAAACACAAGATAGGGACATTTTAGAAAGGACAAAACTTGAGCTTAACATTTTAAAAAAGTGTAAAACACGCAACCTACACATTTCAAAAAGAGCAAAACTTAATATATTACCGTTTTAAAAAAGTCAAAAATGCTAAACACTACTATATATTTAAACATTTCAAAAACATCAAAACTTGACTTTGATCTTTTAAAAGAGTGTTAAGTCAAGTGTCAAAATATGGACATTTTAGAAAAGACAAAACTTGAGCTTAACATTTTAAAAAAGTGGAAACCATAGTATTTACACATTTCAAAAAAAGTCATTTCTATGACGTCATACTTACAAGGCTCCTTACTATTCTGGCTATAACTGTGGGAGATAGTAGGCAGTGGGACAGATAGATAGGGGGCTGTCCATAAATGACGTTTGCATTTTTTTTGGACATTTACTCCCCCCCCCCTCCCCCAAAAGTTTGCATTTTTTAACATTAGCGTAAACGGAAGCTCAAACCCCCTACCTACTATCGCTTGCAAACGTCATTTATGGACAGCCCCTACAGAGATGGATGGATAGATGGGTGGATGGATGGCTAAGGCCATAGATAGAGAAGATAGTAGGATAGATAGATACATAGTGTAGGTGGTTAAAGGATGGGATGAGGATGGCCTGGCCTGGCTTATAGTTTAAAGCTTATAGTTTATTGTTATAGGGGTATAGCTATAGGGGTATAGTTGCTGCTATAGCTATAGGTATGTTGATCATGCGTCATTTACTTTGTTTACCTAATGCATTTTGTATTAAAATATTACAGTGTGGATGCCAGAGAGCCGCCGAGTTTTAGATGAGAAAGGAAATGCCTATCTATTTTATTAACCACTCTTTTTCTACGTTGGCATTTTCTGTCTAGCCATATCACATCTATTATTACTCAAAATCCATTCATCTTTACATCTATTCACTATTCTGTAGGCAGACAGGTTGGAGACGAAAAGCGACCATCATCACCACTACCAGTAGACCAGTACGAGTCTACTAACCAGGGCCCGGCCCTCAAGATCCGATAGATTCTGTAATAAAAGCCTCATTCCTTACCCCCCCCCCCCCCCCCTCCCCCCCCCCTTTTGTTCCCTCCTTTCACCCCCCCTTTTTAAGCAAAGTTACAATCGCACCGTCATTTTCATTCTCATTTCGAAGAATTCTCAAAATTCAAAATTTAGCCCCAGCTGTCAGTGTCAAAGGAAGGCTTCTATCCGTCCTCTAAAAGCGTCCGTATAAAAGTACGCTTAGTATAAAAGTTATAAGGAAATTTTGGAAATTTCGGACATTTCTTGGTGGCTGCCACTAGTCATGGTGCTGTGCGGGTAGGATACCCTTGTAGCCTACAAGAGTATTTTAAAGGGTAAGGCAGGTGGGTATCAGGTGTGTCAGGTATGTAGTGAGGGACCTTTTTAGCCCATTCGCAAATGGGAAACATAGCAACTATGGAAAGAATGCTTTACAAAAATAGGTTTTTGTTTTGTGAAATTCAATTTTTCAAAAGGGTCAAATGTCAAAACTAGAAAATGGCATTTTCAAAAGTATTCAAAACTATAGTAAATAAGGCTTTCAAAAAGGTCAAAAAAACAGGAAATTAGCTCTTTCAGAAGGGCCAAATAAGAAATTAACATTTTCAAAAAAGCATTCAAAACTAATAACGAACACTTTCAAAACGGTCACAACAAGAAATTAACTTTCAGAAAGGTCATCAAAAACAATAAATTAACAATTTCAAAAGGGTCAAATGTCAAAACTAGAAAATAACATTTTCAAAAGCATTCAAAACCAGTCAAACTAAGACTTTGAAAAACGTCAAAGCAATAAATTAAAAATTAACAATTTCAAAAGGATCAAAAAACAATAAATTGCCAATTTCAAAAAGCTCCAAGCAATAAAAGCAAGAATTACCACTTTCAAAAAGATACATAAATCTATATAGGTAGATACAGTACCCACCTTCTGCAAAAGTTAACCTTTTATTAAATAATTACTATTTCTATTCCCGTTTTTCTTCTTTTGTAAAATACTTAAGTAAGTAAATAAGTGTCATTTTTTCAATCTTTTTTTGGAGGAAATCTGAATCCAATGAAATAACTTTTCAAATTGGGAGAATTTACTTCAGATTCAGATCCAGAGTCAGATTTGCAATTTGCAATTTCGGATACAAGATTTGGGATTTGGGAATTTGGGACTACTGGGCTGACAGACAGGAGGGCGAGGGGGGTGTCTTTTGACTCTCTGTGCTGTGCTGTCTGTGTGTATTTGGAACGGAGGAGAAGGTTCCTTGGGTCTGTCCGTCGGTCTGTCTGTCTGTCTGTCCGTCCGTCTGTCCGTCTGTCTGTCTCTCTGTTCTGTACTGTGTACTGTGTATGTGTACTTGGAGCTGTAGAACTGTAGAACTGTAGACTGTCTGCCTCTGCATATTATGATTTTGTGAGTAAAAGTTGTGACGGATTGGAATGGAAGGAAATATAGGGGTAGTTGAGCAAAGTAAAGTAAAGTAAAGTAAAGTCGAGAGAGAGAAGAGAGAGAAGAGAGAGAGAAGGACGGGGGCTATAGCCAGGCCATACTCATGACCATGATAAAAGCATTTGAGCAGACTTCCATGACTGTTTTTTCTTCTCTCTTCTCTCTCTCTCTCTTCATCTCTCTCCTCTCTTTCGTCTTCTCTCTCTCTTCTCTCTCTTCTCACTCTCGTTAAAATACACGCCCAAACAGGACAGCGCATGCTTTTGAGTCTGACTAAGGTTGGGAACATTATAGGAATAATCCCATAAAAAACCCAGACATGGAAAAAATAGAGAGTTGGACAGAAATCAAAGAGGGAAAAATTTATATTCTCCTTCAGTCAAACCCGATAATTTACAAAATCCTAAACTCCAACTTTCTCTCTCTCTCTGGATTCTGTTTCTATCTCTCTCTCTCTCTGTCTCTCTCTTTACACCGAATCTCTGTCTCTCTCTCTCTCTCTCTCTGTAACACACACACACACACACATACACACGCTCACTCCGAATTCGGATTCCGAATTCCGAATTCCCGAAAAATCTCAGGTAAGTGTGTCTTTTTTTCATTTTCAATTATTATTTCAAACACAATCAAGCAAAATTCCTGTAGTTTCTGTCCGTCTGTCTGTCCGTCCGTCTGTCTCTCTCTCAGTTCAATTCTTGTTCAATCTTAGTGGAGAGATGTGAAGGATTTTTGCCATCCTACCAAAACCAAACCATATAGACACGGATCTGTAGATCTGTGGAGAAGAGAAGAGAAGATCGAGTTAGACAGAATCAGAATTATATCATAGGCATACAGAATAAGGGAAGAGAGCAACAGCATCTCAACTTCAACAGTAGATCTCTTCTCTCTCTCTCTCTTTTTCTTTCCATGGATCTCTCTCTCTCTCTCTCACACACTCCTCTCATCTCTCTTCTCTTCTTCTACACTGTCTGTAGTCTGTACTTGTTCGTTCTGCACTTGAGGGACCAGTCAGTCAGTCCATCGTCTTAGATTTGTCAAAAATATTATCATGGAAGATAGAGGCTCCACTCTGGTTCATTTTGATTTGGATTTTGTTCACTTTTGTTCACTTTTTTTTTAAATTTTTTTAAAGGAGGATTTCAGTTTTTTGAAGGTAGTTTCCACTAGCACCAGTTTTTTGATTTACGGAGTTTTTGGGACAATTTGAGGGGGGATTGTAGTGACAGGAAGGAAGGGCTTCGTTGACATTTCTAAAAGTTGTGTGTGTGTGCTTGTGTTTTGTAGTGGAGAGTGTATTTCTATCACTGCACTGTACTTACTCATGTAGCGAAAAAGGGCGAGGCGCCAATTAGTTGTTAGTTTCTTAATTCCAGTCAGGCACTACAGAGTTTAAAATTTTTTAATTAATCTTGAATTTTGAAGGCTCGTACGGGTAGTAGTTTCATTTTCATATAAAAATAATAAATGTATTTAATTTGTTTTATTTCTCCAAATTCACTGGGGCTGGCTGGCTGTATGTATATTTTTTGGGGCTCGTTCGTTGGGTCCTTCCTTCCTTCCTTCGTTGGTTGGTTTGGTAGTTGGTTCGTGGATCAGCTGAAAGATCAGATCATAGAGGCAAGGCATTAACTACTAGTATATAGATCTGTGTGTGTACGTAAAAAATTCCAACAAGTGTCAAAAATGTGTTTTACCTTCTTTTTAAATCCAAGTTTCTCTTTCTGTCTCTCTCTCTGTTCACTGTTTCTGTCTCTCTCTCTTTCTCTGTTTCTGTTATTCTGTTACTGTTTCTGTGCCATACTTAAAATACTGACTGACTGTCAGTGTCAACCCTAAACAACTGCAACTACTACTACTGCTACTACTACAATGGAGTTTCGAGTAAGCCAGCCTTTGAAATATTCACATATTTTATTTATTTTGTACCTAATTACTAAATACTACTACTGTCCACCGTTCGTTAGTGATTTTGTCAACTGTGTAACTGCGTGTCTGTCATTTCATATAGCGACTAATTAACTGCCTACCTAATGCCTAATTACTTTAAGAAGTTGAGGCTAATTTCATCCATTAAGTTATCCGTTAGTTAGTTGGAGGCAGCAAGAACTGAAACTAATGGAGATGTTATTATTCAAATTTCAAATATTATCATTTCGTCAAGCTCTTTGGTGTAAGCAAAAATGCAAAATATTTACACTCGATGAGGGGCCTAGGCGTCATTAATTAGTCAAAAGGATTAAATTAGAATAATAGGATCATCTCTCTCTCTCTCTGTGTAGAAAGGAACAGAAATAGTTGAAATATTTGCAATTTTTATAGCATAGAACTGAGAAGCTGGCTGGGGCTTTGGGAGTGTATTATATAATATTTATATTATATTC
>JAQFZC010004967.1:0-15019 GCA_034695205.1 Dicyrtoma fusca | reverse complement strand
AATGTCGAAATACACGTTTTGATCATTTTTAAAAACGTCTAAATACACGTTTTGATCATTTTTAAAAACGTCTAAATTTAGATTTTTGGTCATTTTGTCAAAAATGTCGAAATACACGTTTTGATCATTTTTAAAAACGTCTAAATACACGTTTTGATCATTTTTAAAAACGTCTAAATACACGTTTTGATCATTTTTAAAAACGTCTAAATACATACACGTTTTGATCATTTTTAAAAACGTCTAAATACATGTTTTGATCATTTTTAAAAACGTCTAAATACACCTTTTGGTAATTTTCAAAAACGTCTAAATACACGTTTTATGTAGTCAATTTTGAAAACGTTTAAATGCCGAGTTTTGGTCATTGTTCAAAACGTCTAAATTCATGTTTTAGCCCCTTTTGAAAACGCCTAAATAAGCGTTTAAAATTGTTGTTTTTATTGAAAGAAGAACCAAAGTCAACCCAACCAATTGAGGTAATACCTGCGCAGTTTCCTGCAAAGTACAGATACAAATGGGCGATAGACTCCAGATAACTACAGACGCATTAGTCCATATACACACACACATCAATATTTACCATATCCTACTCTATATCGACAGATGGCTACATAGTACTTAAATTGCTATAGGGTGTGTATGTGTGTGTGTATGGTTCGAATGTAATTTCTTAATTTCCGGCTTTTACAAAACACTTGTGCAAAAGTTACTTTTATTTTATTTCCCTCTTTCACTTATTTCCACGGGATTCTGCCTTTTCCTCACAATCAATCAGTAGACACCTTCCGTCCGTATTTGTAGTTACAATAGTGCCCACTTGCTGTGCTTTTTTTTACCAAAAAAGTCAAACAAAGTTGCTCATGTATGTCATGTCATTTTGAATGACGCAAACCTGACCGAAAAAAAAATAAACAAATGGATACAAAAAAAAATGGCTAAAAATACAAGGAAAGCAGTTTAAATTTTAAAGCGAGCCTTTTACTTTCTTTGATTACTTTTTGGCTTGATGGCTTCATGTGCTTTGCAAAGTGAGGCGGAGGGGAAGAACGAGAGGCCCGATTTAGCTTTTAATGTTCCCGTGCATTCGGCATTTGTTGACACTGTAATTTAGTCGTTATGCAGTGCTACACTTTTTTAGTGTCTGTTAGGCCCTTTTGCACCTTCAAGGACGATTTGCTTTGGGGAAATAATGTCTTTGCTTTATGAGCGTAGATGGGGAGAGGACCGAAATCGAAAGGAAAACAAAAGGGTTTAAATGCTTTTCTGTACTTTTTCTACGTGTATGTATTTTATATGGATATATCATCGGTAAAGAAGCATTTTAAAAGACAGCCAGAGGAATTAAGTGTTTACCACTGTGTTCAGGAAAAGTGTAAATACCGGTTTTATGCTTTTCAAAATGAGTAAAGCTGCTGTTTACACTTTTAGTAAATCGCAAAAATTGATATTTTGACTGTTCGTGAAAAAATTGTTTCCATCCACACTTTTTATAAAGCGTAAACCTGCTATCGACACCATTTAAAAAATGTGTTAACCAATAGTTTTCTTTTCAATTTTCAAAATAGTAAAGCTGTAATTTACACTTTTTTTAAAATAGTAAAAATGCTAATTTACACTTTTTTTAAAATTGTAAAACTGCTAATTTACACTTAAAAATAGTCAAACCGCTAATTTACACTTTTTTAAAAATAGTAAAAATGCTAATTTACACTTTTTTAAAAATAGTAAAACTGCTGTCTACACTTCTTTAAAGATATCAAATCTATAAATGTAAACATTTTTAAAATTGAAAAATTTAAAACAATATTTAAACGTTTTAAAAGACAGCAATACCACTATTTACACTTTTTTAAATTGAAAAATTGGTATTTACTGTTTTTAAAAATTATAAAACTGCCATTCTACTTTTTAAAACAGCAATACAACTAAATTGCACTTTTTCAAAGCTAGCAAAATTGCTATTTACACTTTCACAAAAATAGTCAAACTGCTGTCTACACTTGTCAAAAATATTAAATTGGGTATCTATACTTTTTGTAGTGAAATCCTTGCCTAAGCAGTTGATTGTTGGTACGTTTGTTTAAATGACGAAGTAGACGCTGGACTTGAGTGAGAATGCTTTTAAAGGATAACTGGACTCAACCCCACAATGCTTCTTCACCCACGATATATGATTAGCAATGCTTTTGACGCCTGCAGAGTGACTTGTTGTTGTTTCTTGGTTTGCGTTGGTAGGCTGGAGATATTTAACATGGTCATCAATTTTGATGGGCTTTGAAGGTGGGAAGTGAGCGAGGCATTGTTTTGTGCGGCCGGGAAGTGGACGTGGGTGTGCGTGTGCGTGTGCGGAGAGTATTAGTGCCTCGCAATCCAAATACAAATTCTAATCCCGAAAGACGTCCATTGTCTTTTTTCTTCCTGGAAGTAAAGTCGGGAGATAGCGAGATAGGAAGCACGTGTGGAGACTAATCGGGGAAGAAGGAACGAAGGAATTCTTTTACCGATACACGCATAAATAAATAATATCAGTAGACCCATTCCGCATGCTACCAAATAAACATCAAAAGATTGCATTGCATATCGCTAATGTAACTGCAAAATGTCCAAAGTCCAGTTTCGGCATAGCTGCAACATTTACAAAAACGTTTTTTAAAAGGTGAATATAGCAGTTTTACTAGTTTTTAAAGTGCAAACAGCAGTTTTACTAGTTTCAAAAAGGCTCAAATAGCAGTTTTACTAGTTTCAAAAAGGCTCAAACAGCAGTTTTACTAGTTTCAAAAAGGCTCAAATAGCAGTTTTACTAGTTTCGAAAACGTGGTAATAGCAGTGAAAAAGAGTATTTTGAAAAAGTGCAAATATCAATTTTACTACTTTCGAAAAATTGCAAATAGTAGTTTTACTACTTTTGACAAATTGGAAATAGCAGTTTTTAAAAAGTGCAAATAGTAGTTTTACTAGTTTTTAAAAAGTGCAAATAGCAGTTCTACTAGTTTCGCATACGTGATAATAGCAGTTTGACTACTTGTGAAAAAGTGCAAATAGCAGTTTGACTACTTTTAACAAAGTGCAAATAGCAGTTTGACTACTTCTGAAAAAGTTCAAATAGCAGTTTGACTACTTTTGAAAAAAAAAGTGCAAGTAGCGGTTTGACTACTTTTGAAAAAAAGTGCAAGTAGCAGTTTGACTACTTTTGAAAAAGTGCAAATAGTAGTTCTACTAGTTTCGAAAACGTGACAATAGCAGTTTTACTACTTTTGAAAAGTGTAAATAGCAGTTTTAGTAGTTCTGAAAAACTGCGAATAGCAGTTTTATTAGTTTCAAAAATTGTAAATGAATGTTTCGCTCTCTAAAAATTGTGTAAATGCTACGAACTACATACTTTTTTTTAGTAAATATTCATTTGATGAATGAATTGGGCCGTTTTGCAACTAAAGTGAAAGAGAACCTTAGACATTTTGCAGTTACAGTAGCGATATAAAATGTTCTGTTGCCTACAACTTTAGACCGTAGATTACCATTGTTTATGGCTTTATGAGTTAATTACAGTTTATTCCAGTAAAGGCACTCACAGTAAGTTACTGGCTACACACACCGTCCATTTTATAACGTGAAGCAGGTAACATGCAGTGCCTTTGGGAGCCTTTTGCCGTCCATTTTTCACGTTGAACACACAAACCAAATTGAATTATCTGGTTTTGAACTTTGACCTTTTTTGAAAATGAAGTTATCATGTTTTGCACTTCTGTCAGCTCCCAATATAGCATTATTGTACTTTTTAACCCCATTTTTAAATACAAAAATCATATTTGAATAAAAATGAAACTTTTATTGCTTTTCAAAACTTAAATACCATGTTTTGCATTTTTTCAATCTACTAAGATGGAATATTTTTGTCTTTTTTAAAATTTTGAACATATTTTGTACAAATACCTCCAATGCAAAGTAATGCCTAACTCGTATAATGTGACAGTAATTTAATAATTCCATACTGAATTAAATTACTCTCTTGGAATATAGCTCACAGTCACAGTCACAGCTTTCATATTAAACTAGTATGTATACCTATACTTATATAGGCGTAGAAAGGACAGTATATATGTATATATTGGCTAGCCTATATAGTGATACACAATAATATAGGATACATCCATAAATAATGGGATTTGTAATTACACCCCGCAATGCACCAATCACCCCCTCCGAGCATTTAATGCCTTTTCATCCCATCATAAGATGAAGTGACAATGACGACGAGGGTAGCGGAGTGAAATTGAGGGGAAAGTGTAGCAGCTATATAGCATATCATATACTTGTATAGCTATATATCCTGCAGATTACTCTTTAAAGCTGCCTCGTCCTTTTAATCCATGCTTTTAAATGCAGCTGTACAATTAAGAGACGTGAATACGTACAGCTGTAGCTTTGCCCATGAAAAAGGGTTGATTTTTGGTTAATAATTAAGATTTTCGACTTTCACTAAAATTCTCCCAACCAGCCACCCGCCACGCCACCAGCCATCGACATCGACACGCTCTGCACCGTAAACCGTAACTCGATAATTATTCTAAAATCCCAGATGCAAGTTCGTCACCAATCCCCGTTGCGTTCTATTGCCCACAAAGAACTCCGTTAGCTGTGCACCAGGCCTTGGCGCCCTTCACCCTCAATTAGATTCCCGAGGCAGTGCAATGAAGTGGAGGGGCCTTTCAAATGTTACTGCAAAGTTACCAACTTTTCGAAATTTGTAAATACGTACCATGTGTTACAATACACTACTATGACGTTTTTACTGTCTAACTACATAGCTAATATGACCCATGTTGATGCTTTTTTTACTTTGTCAAAACGTTAGGGGCGCTTTGGCTTTTTATAAGAATCTCCTTTTCAAGCCAACTTGAATGACGTCATAATTGAAAGGTCCCAAAACCACACAGGCATAGGCATACATATACGTAAAAGTAAAAGGCAGTGCAGTGCAGTGGTATTTTTAAACAAAGCCCTGGATAGTGGTAGGTATTTTGGTATTTACAATGTGACTGCTGGACTGTGACTGTGACTTATCACATTTTGAAATTGAAAGGAGGGTGAGAAAGCAGGGAAGTTAAAACTGGAGTGGAATGACACTCAGTGACACTGACATTGCATTGACATTGAAAATGAAAAGTGAAAATGAAAATGAATTTTAGGCTTTGTTTTCAGAGGGGCAGAAGCCCAGCCCAGCTGACAATGAGCCACTGACGAAGTAAAAAGCTTAAGCCATGCCCTCCTCAATTGGCTAAACGTAAACAGTCACTAATCGTAAACGTAATCATATTAGGGGCTGTCCATAAATGATGTTTTCCAATGAGAGGGTGGGGATCGATTCATTGAGGCTTCCTTCAAGCGAATGTTTTTTTAACATAATTTGTGTAATTTATGAACGGCTCCTACTCACAGTAGCCATGAGCGAAGGGACAGACATAATTGACATGATAAAGAATTAAAAGTGTGGCCTGGAACGACTGGAACGAATTCACAATTTCCATAATCAGTTCCACGACCGTGGAAGATACGCGGGAAGGATACAGATAGGGATCGATTCATAACTTACGTTTAAAAAATCGACCCTGTGCTGTATATGAAAATAAATTCGTAGCTGTAAAGTTCCTAAATACCTTTTTGAAGGCGTAGTTTATGAATGAGCCCCAGACAGTTTGGAAGGTATGTTTATTGTTGCACTGTCAGCTTTGTTTAATGAAGGTGGAGATGATTGGCGTCGGGCGATTTAATTATTTCATTACTGCGTGTCTTTCACACTACTGTCAACTACACCATGGCATGAGCATGTAAATAAATACAACAACTTTAATGGGAATATTGGACAGTGCGTCATTTGCATGTCCACTGACACTGCACTGTTATGTAAACAGGGCATTTTACACATATTTGAGACTTGGGAACGTGCAAATATGACACTTTACAACTTTTCAAAAAATATTTAAATTATTTTCAACAGTTTTGAAAACTTGCAAATAGAACATTTTGCATCTTTTTATAAGCATGCAGATGGGATTTCTAGGTTTTGCACCTTTTGGAAAACGTGTAGGTAGGATATTTTTCCCCTTTGGAACATATGTAAATAGCGCATTTTGCACTTTTTTGAAACCAAGCTTAAACTATGTTTTGCACCTTTTCAAAAACGTGTAAATAGTACATTTTGAACATTCTTGATAACATGCAAACAGGAAATTTTGTAGCTTATTAGAAGCATGTAGATGGGACATTTTACACCGTTTGTAAAACTTGTAAATAGGATATTTTGGACCTTTTGGAAAGATAAAAATGGCGCATTTTGCACTTTTTTGAAAGCAAGCGTATAAAACATTTTGTATCTTTTCAAAAACATATAAATAGGAAATATTGCACCTTTCCAAGAGCATGCAAATAAGGCATATTGCACTGTTTTGAAAACATACAAATAGGACATTTATACACTTTCAAATATCCACAAATAGAACATTTTACACTTTTTCATAGTGATGTAAATAGAACCCTTTGACCTGTTGTACAAACATGTAAATAGGACATTTTGCATCTTTCGGAAAACGTGTACACAGAACAATTTTTATCTTTTCAACAGCATGCAAATAGGACCCTTTGATCCGTTGTAAAAACATGTAAATAGTACATTTTGCACCTTTTCAAAAGCATGTAAAAGGACATTTTGCATCTTTTCAAAAACATGTAGACAGGACCCTTTGATCCGTTGTAAAAACATGTAAATAGGATATTTTGCCCCTTTTCAAAAGAATGTAAATAGGACATATTGCCCTTTTTCAAAAGCATGTAAATAGAACATTTTGCATCTTTTCAAAAGCATGTAAATAGTACATTTTGCATCTTTTCAAAAGCGTGTAGATAGGACATTTTGCACTGATCTGACTGTAAAGTTTGCACGTGTCCCAACTTACTGCATGGCTGAAGTGTCCCAAAGGGTGAAGTTGAAAAGACGCAGTGACGATGACACGGACGTCCAGGATTTTGAGTTCCAGTTTGAGCCTGCACATTCCATTCGGCGTCCCTTTTCCTTCGATGCGTGAGCTTGATTGAGTTTTCCAGTCGAGAAAGACGGATTTGGAATTTGGGACGTGGATGTGGAATGGACGGCTGCGAGATGGAAGTGTGAGTGTGGCTGGAAAAGTGCGGACTTTGGTGTTAAATCCTGAGAGCTCCTTCAGCTGCTCAATCTTCCCCACTTGAGCCGATCTCCGTCCACCGTCAACGCACCAGCCACTCCACTCCCCCACCGGACTCCAAGCTCCACATGAATAACTCAATCAAAAATAAGTTTCAACTCACTCTGTCAGTACATTGTGGACAGGAGACACGGGAAGGGACTTTAGAAGCAAAATACACCATCTACACTTTTACAAATGAATATAAATTCAGGAAATTGTGAAAATTAGAATTACATCTTCGAAATAATCGTCAATCGAATCCAAATGTTCTAAAATTGTCCATAACATTGGAACATAAAATTTTATTTCTTCCCTGGATTTCCTTTGCAGATGTGTGTTTTTTTTTAATTCGAAAATAAAAGTGCTGACTGTATGGAATATTCTTTTTATTTTCATCTCTTCTCTCTTAGCTCTTCATGGATGTGCGATCTCTGTCTCCCAATGCACTTGGTCTTCGTCATTCAAGCTGCTTAGCCCTTCACTATTTCAACTCTCAACTTGAGCTTTAACTTTGGGGCTGTTCATAAATGACATAAAATGCTGGAAGCGAGGGGGTGGAGTGGGTGTGAATTTTGTTAACCTATTAGGAACTGGGGAATCATGGAAAGGATACTTTACAAAAGTGTTTAATTCTGTAAATTAGCTTTTCCAAAACAATAAAATCTAGTAATGACACTTTTCCAAAACTGTCAAAACTAGTAAATGACACTTTTTCAAAACTGTCAAAACTAGTAAATGACACTTTTTCAAAACGGTCAAAACTAGTAAATGACACTTTTTCAAAACGGTCAAAACTATTAAATAACGCTTTTTCAAAAAGGTCAAAAACCTAGAAATTACCATTTTCCAAAACAATCAAAACTAAGTATATTATTGTTTCGAAAAGGTTAAAAAATACAGAATTAGCAAGGATTGGGGTCCGAAAAGATTCATCATTTATGGACAGCCCCTTTGCAATAGAGTTTTTATTTTAGAAACTTTCTTCCTGGAGGGGCCGTTCACAAATTACAGTCAAAACACCCCAAAATTCGAACAAGACCAACAAGTAAAATCCCTTCCTTTTTTCCCAATGTCATTTATGCGGAGCTCCTGAGTATTTCTTTGGTTCCTGTGCTGTGTCAGTCTGTCTGTGTGTCTGTCGGTTGACGGTCTCTTGAATTTGTGAATTATTGGAGAGGAGACAGAGATACAATAGAGCCGCTAAATCTTTCCTCCATCAGCTATAGTTGCATACAAGGTGAGGCTGTTTTTGTATCTGTAGCTTTTCTATCTGGAAATTCGAATTTTAAATTCTTCGAGTCTACTTTGGACTCTGGCAGTATTGATAGAATAGTTGGAGCTGCGGGCATTGTATTGAAAACTTGGAAACTCCGAATGAACCGAATGGGATTTGTCTCTCCCTTCACACACACACACACAACTCCACTTGACTTTCATTCTCCAGCGTCTTTGTCTCCCGTCCTCACTTCCCACTCCTTTTATTCCCAGGGCTAAATAGGGGCTTGTATAATACTACGTTGCTCCAAGCATCTATTTGAAATTAGCAAAAATAGTAAGTTTTATACCTTTGAAAAATGTTAGTGTAATATTTTTCTTTTTTTTTTGTAGCTTTGTAATCCTAGTTTGCACTTTTGACAAATGTAATTAACATCTTCAAGCACTTTTCGAAAACGTTAATGTAATATATCTGCCTTTTTTAAAAAGTCATTTTCATGTTCTGCACTTTTCAAAAAAGTTATCTTCCGGTTTTGCACTTTTGTAAAGCGGTTATATAGCATGTTTTTGAATATTTTACAAGACTAATTTGATGTTTGTTTTGCACTTTTTGAATCCTTATGTTTAATTCAATTTTTGAATTTTTGCAAAAATGACCATCAAAATACCAACCAAAATTCTTAACCTATTCGGAACTGGGAAACTATAGAAGCAACGCTTTACAAAAGTGTTTAGTCTACAAAATAACACTTTCGAAAACGTCAAAACTATAAATTACAACTTTAAAAACGGTCAAAACCAGTAACTTAAACTTTCAAAACGGTCGACACTAGAAATTTACCCTTTTCAAAAAGGTGTAAAACTAGTAACGAACTTTTTCAAAACGTTCAAAACTATAAATCGGCATTTTCCAAAAGGTTAAAACTAGTAACTTGAACTTTTAAAAAGGTGAAAACTACAAATTACCATTTTTAAATTGATGTAAAGCTAGTAACTAACACTTTCAAAAAGGTCAAAACTGGAAATTCACACGTTCATAAACGTCAAAACTAGTAACTTACACTTTTAAAAAGATGTAAAACTAGAGGTATTATCGTTCCGAAAAGGTTAAGCGTAATTTAGGAACGACCCAGTCAAGTCGTGGCTATTGGTACTTTCTTCTGAGTCGGGTATAATGTTGTCTATGCAATCGGTTATAGGGTCGAGCATTTATTGGAGAGAATAGGAAATGCGTGTAGAGAAAGCACTCAATAATGTAGGATGGGAGATAAAACTTAAGTCCGTAGACTCGTTGTTGTCGCATTGTCAATGCAAGGAGTCAGCCGTCTATCTCTTAAAGCTATATTTTATCCTGCCTAAGCACTGTCTTAGTTTTTTCTATTATTTTTATGCTAATAGCAGGAGCACAGTTTGCAGCATGTAATTATGTACTGCTGTGTATTTATGCGAGTTTATGGAGCAAAATGATGTATCTGCACCGTGTCTTGTCACTATTTAAGGGCAGTGACCTACAGTATAATACGAACAAGAGAAAAGGATACTTTTACTACTCTATACACGTTTTTTGGAAGGAGAAAAATGTCCTATTTACATGCTTTTGAAAAGATGCAAAATGTCCTATTTACATGCTTTTGAAAAGGGACAAAATGTCCTTTTACATGTTTTTGAAAAGATGCAAAATGTCCTATTTACATGTTTTTGAAAATGTGCAAAATGTCCTATTTACATGTTTTTGAAAAGATGCAAAATGTCCTATTTACATGCTTTTGAAAAGATGCAAAATGTCCTATTTACATGCTTTTGAAAAGATGCAAAATGTCCTATTTACATGCTTGTGAAAAGGGTAAAAATGTCCTATTTACATGCTTTTAAAAAGAAGCAAAATGTCCTATTTACATGCTTTTGAAAAGGGGCAAAATGTCTTATTTACGTGCTTTTGAAAAGATGCAAAATGTCCTACTTACGTGCTTTTGAAAAGGGGCAAAATGTCCTATTTACGTATTTTTGGAAAGGTGTAAAATTTCATAATTACGTGTTTTCGAAAAAGTGCAAAATGACCTGTATAGGTGTTTTTGAAAAGGTCTAAATGGTTCTATTGACTCGTTTTCAAAAAGGTGCAAAGTGCCCTATTTACATGTTTTTGAAAAGGTGCAAAGCGTCTTACTAACATTATTTTGAAAAGGTAGAAAAAGTTCAATTTATGATTTTCATGAAAAACAAAACTGGCGTTTTGCCTCTGTGTTGTATCTGTATGTATCTGCATGCTTTTAATTTTACACTGATGCAAAATATTCTACACACGTTATTCAAACGGCGCAAAATGCAACATTTACATGCTTTTAAAACGATGGACTACAATTACTCTAGTTTGCAATCTTTCAAAAAGTAACCGGGGATAATGCCATAAATAAGTGCCTATATCAGATTATATACAATCTATTTACACTACATACATACCTACACGACTGCATTTGTTCCACTCTGGTAAGCTACAAAAAATATTCAATCAGAAGGATTCTGTACGATTTGGAATTTTACCCGTGAAACAGTTGACAGTTGACACGTTGACAAATTACGTGATCACTGAGACAGTAGATAAGGATTGATGGAACACTTTTACTCCTTCTTCTTGGATGACATTACCGTTCATAATTTAAATTTGATTGTTAATAGCTACTTTGATTTATCGATTCGTCTCTAAGGCGTGTTTTATTACAGTACTGTATAAGTAACTGAGAAAAAAAAGTCTGAAATCCAGTCTCCCTTCAAAATAGCCCGAGTTGATTCTAATCGTCATCGTAAATGCAAAATGACTCAAGTCTGATAAATAGATAATGTAATCTGGATGGCCTTTGGACTTTGGCTATTTGCTATTTTGCATCGTCGGGCTATATTCTGAATTTTGAAGTTAAGCTGAACGTACTATGTACAAGGTTGTTAGGAGATCTTGTTTTTCGAAGACAGGAATGTGCAACACGCGTCCGTTTCTAGTTTTCTAATTAATTGCACTAGTAGGTATATGTATGTATTTCACTTCATTTACGAGAACTTTTAAGTGAAAGCTAAAATTCATTAGTATTCCTTCAAAACATCAAGCTCACCTTGGATTCAAGATTTAAGGAAATACTCAGTAGATACGTACTCGACCCTGTTTTCGACTGACACAGTTGCTGGATTCTGGAAACTGAAATGAAACAGGATACGCTTTTGACATTGCCATTAATTAGTACTACATGCCTGTGAATTGTTTACAAAACTTGTACAAACAAGAATTGAAGAATTCCGGGCAGTGAGTCAGCAAACACTTGAAAACAGTTTCTGGAGTTAATTATGAAAATTGTATCATCCATCCCCAACTACTGCAAAACAGGGAAATGTATTAGCGGATATTTAGCAACGAACATGAATTAATGAAGCGAATACGGGGCAATGCATCAACACCATAATTCCAGGATTCTAGCAATAAGCGAGTTTCTTTATTTACTTTTAACAGATCTACCTAATAAAATTACTTACAATTAGACAAAGTATTACACGTTCAATGTTCTTGGGTCACATTTTACAGTGGTAACTTTTCTAACATACTTAGATACATAAATAGTAAGTAGATACTCTACTCGAATTCGATTTTATGATTTAATCAACAAAATCTCAAAACATAGACACGAACTATAATGGAATCAGCCTCAACTCTCAAGTATGAAATGTTAATTACTATGAAGTGAAGATTTTAAGTACTATTGAACTATTGAACTATTTTATTTAGAACTATGTACCTACCTACTTGTAATAGATACTTCCTGATGACTGATGTTCCAGATTGATATTTGAGATATTGAAACATCAAAGAGCTTTTGCCAAGGCCAAGGAAGTACCTAATAGGTAATAGGTAGAGTATATTATGACAGAACCACATCTGACTGTTTTAGATTTGATTGAAACGAAACCTTGCAAAGTCATAAATATTGTTAGTAAGTTAATTTCAACAAAATCATCATCACCATTAAATTATGTTAAACGTTAAACCTATGCAGATTTACTTACAGTTGCAGTCAATACTGCAAATCTCAGATTAGACCGGTGATGGTGATGGGAGTCTAAAAGTCATTTTTACAAACCAGTAATTTTTTACAAAAGTAGTTTTTTGAAGAACTGAATTTAGTTTATAATATGTGTTGTTCCAATTTTTGCTATAGGGCTATACATTGAGCCTTTTGTAAACCTATTTTTAATCGTCATAACGATTTAATTAATGGTTCTAACTATTTACGAACAAAAATGATTGTAGGCACCTATAACGTGACACTTTTGAATTTATACAACTATAAGTAAAGTAGTACAAAACTAAACTTACGTTCCGGGGTAACTATATAGTCGTCGCCTTACGGTATGTAATGAATTGAGTTATGCAACAGAGCCAAAAGTTATGTACATATGTGTTATATATAATTGCTACAGCTACTGACAAATCTCTCTACTCAAATACTTCACAATTTTCCACAATCAGTTCCTAATTTATAATTACTTTTGCTTGGAGCAGTTTGTTACAGTTTGAACTTTTTGAAACAAGTACTGAATCATACCTAATCGTTTAGAATCGTAGAATAAGTAAAATGTACCTAATGCTGAGTGACAATGTTAAATACTTATTCAAATAGGTAGGTACATCATAATAATCATATACTAAATTAACCAAAATGCAGATTGATATACGAAATTGTACATTAAACAATAATAATTACCTATATTACATACCACAAGTTAGTATGAACTTTATTTATAAATGCTTTCCGGTCATATATGCTGCACCGTTCGCTCCGGAACTGAAACTGAGCCCAAACTTTTACGATCAAGGTCAGGATTCTGATTCTGTCCTTCTCTGCTGGCACTGACAATGGCTTTGAACCGCCTAATCTCCGAATTGACAATGGCTGGTAAAAGATTCGAAGGGAGGTAGCAACCGGATACAAACCGAGTTTTGACTACTTGCTCTTGGCCTTCCTTCTTGATTTTGTGTAGTACAAGCTGCGGTCCAAAAAATGTGTCGGCCGTGACGTGAAGACCTTCACTGGGGTCCCGCATATTCGAGATGGAGATGACTTGACTGGACCGTGAAATTTGTAGAAGTGTATTGGAGCTAAAATCAACTTCCCTCAGGGGTTTCGAAGAAGGACAGCCCTTGACTGGAAGTCGAAATGAAACGGAAGAGGACGAGTCAGGACTTTTCACGTCCGAGAGTTTGATTTTGTTGGTCTTGTGAGGTTTTGGAATATGCTGGGGATGTAGTAAGAACTGATATTGCTCACTATTACTGCTGATGTAATCTGATTCAGGATTTGACTCCTCCGATAATAGTACTGATTTGATATGATCGGGCAAATCAACAGATTTAAGCTGCTCCAGGAATGATTCTGTAACTTTTGTTGGTGCTGGCTCTGGTTCTGGTTCAGATTCCGGCTGGTTTTGATTTTTGCATGATACCTGATTCTCATTGCAATCAACTACTGCTTCCATTTCAGTTTTAGTGAGACCTGGCTAGTAGAGATCACCTATATCTCCGGCGTTTTTGCAAGGCAATTTTACGATATACAAAGTAAGTACTAAAATACTGATAGATGAAGATCATAAATGCGAACTGGTTCCTGGAAAAAAAAACATGTTATTTTATTAGTATTTCACAATAAACGACAAAACAGAACATATGCACAGGCACAGCGCAAGGACATAATTCGAAGTTTGAACAACAAATATCAAATATGTACACATTTTTTACGTAACATCTGGATCGCTTTAGATTATTAATCAAGTATATTATAGGTACCTATGGCCTATAAATAACAACAGCTATCACCTTCAGACATTTTTAATTACCTACTACAGTTTCTATTCTACATAATAACAGGGAAAAAACAATTTTTCTTAATTTTTGACCAATATGATCGTGTAATACATCATTTTAACTGAAATGACGAGCTGATTAGTGATCTGAATTTGTTTTTCGAATTCACTTTTAAAATTTTGAAAGCAAAATGTTGAAAAATCGTCAAAAAACCGCGTGATAAAATTTTGTACTTTTGGATTGGACGTAAAGTTACCGGTTGCGTTGCAATTATGATTTCAAATTTTTCGTCATCAAAAAATATTTTGTAGGAATATAATAAATTATAAAATATTTTAGGAATACTATTGTTCAATTCATAATCATTCATAATCATAAGTTGTGCAACCTATACATGCAACATGTTCAATGTTGAATGTTGAGAATTTTATACCTATACCACTAGGTGGGTAACGAGTACACTCACACTCCCCTGTGGGCCTATCGCCCATTACCTATACCACTATACTTACGACAATTATTTACATACGCCCTACTTTTTTGGCGATTTAAACGCAAGCACGTCCAACGTCTAACTTTACTTAAATACTTTACACTTCACACTTAAGAATGACTTATGACGTACTTACATCGTAGATACTTAAAAGTTTTAATTAATTAATTAATTAACTAGTAAAAAGCTCGCTACGCTCGCCCGCGGTTGTTCAGCACATGTTATAAATTCTTAGTGACAGGGGCGGACTGG
>JAQFZC010004966.1:0-15019 GCA_034695205.1 Dicyrtoma fusca | reverse complement strand
AGGTACTGTCCAGACCAGGTAAATACCGGTATTTACCAATATTGTCCACACCTGGTAAATACCAGGGCCGAACCCTGACCGGAGGGCATATGAAATGTGATTGGATTTGCGCTTCAGTTCGTGTTCGAATGCAAATTTTATGGCGATGAGTTAAGAAATAATGTTTTGGCCGGCTAGCCGGCTCTAGCCGATTTCTCAGTCATCAGTAGGTAGTATAATATATAGGTAAGTAGAAAGTAAGCCTATGTCTAGGCACACTCCTTCATACCTTCCTGACGGATCTAGGTCCATGCCAGATAATATAGTGGAATCAGTCATGCATTATGTACGGAAAAACACAAAAAGCCCTCACGCAATACACTTGTCGTTTTGACTAGAAATGCCCAGTGACCTACAAGGAGAATTAAGACTGACTCCATTTCTCATTTCTACTTTCTACCTGATGATAAATACCTATATCTGCACAGGTACTACATATATACATAATTACCTATATCACCCACATCTATATATACATACATACTTTCCCAACTGCCCTCCCGTATACCTACTAGCACCATAACCATAACAGACTAGCATAACAACCGGCACCTCAATTGAATTTCACATAAAACCTTTCGTGGAAAGTACAAAGAATCGTAGGAACAAGAAAGAAGTGTGTATATTTTAGCCTATAGGTATTTCTTATATAATACGAAGCACACAGCAGTAACTTCACTACCTTGCACAAACGGTGATGATGTGGTTTGCAAATCTGTCACATCTACAGAGCTCAAAATGACTTCCTCGTATTTTGCTGCACTTTAAAATTCAGCTCGGCTTCTTAGCCTTAACGTGTACCATGTACGGTTCCACTACTGTGAAAACACTCTGTTGTAAAGGTTTTTTTATTACTCTTTGTATCTATGTCAGCCCACTAAAATAATACCATATCAGTCCAGAACATCAACTGCATTATGTATTCCTGGTAGAATAAATGTCCAGATTTGCATTAACTACTCATTCAATAACCAAAAGAAGTAGGCAGACTGTACTGGGGAATGAGGCATACGGCGCAGCTGAGCTAATCTCACTTGAGATTCTAATTCCTGATACATACAGGATTTCGTAACACAGTTTTAAGTTGACGTATTGTATGCAATATAAAATTATTTATAATCACACATGTGCGAGGAAAATACTAAAAATACTGTGTACTTATACAAAATTGTGTACTGATAGAGTGTTACTGCTCGCAGCACGTGCTAACACATCTCAAGCTAGACAGTATTCGATCCTCCCTCAGTGAGGGTATAGGTACTTATTGCAAAATGTTTAGAATCTTCAATGCTTTTATTTCTTACGTAGGTAGCCTTTTAGTATGCAAGCGTCCTTTGTATTTGTCAGCTACACAGTCGTTCTGTGAACTCTTCTCACTAGGGAGCCTATAAAAATGAAATTTTCATACCACAATAATTCCGAGCACGACCAAACTTCTTAACATGAAGTGACTGTAGCTGTCGATACACATATCTATGTAGTTCCTACCAAATATAATAGGTATACCTAAGTTTAAATAGCCTTCAGATGTACCTGTACCTACCTACGCTTTAAAAGTTGTATCGATAAGTACAAATCGGAGTTCTGACACACGTAAGTCAGTCATTACTGATTATGCCTTCCCGTATGTTTCACCTGCACAATGCCCAACTGTATAAATTGCACAAAAACAGTGATGGGAGGAGGTGCCTACACCAATTGGAATTTTACTTTGCACACTAGCACCGAGACATTTTATGATTTTGTTTTCTGATTTTTCTCAGCGTCCGCCGCCACCGCCACCCGCAGCTACATGGTTTCCCTTTTTATTTTTCTCTAAAATTTGGTATGTAATGTCTGTCCAGCAGCCCAAAAAACGTTCGTTTTTTCGTGTGTACTGATTTGAGAAATACAAATAGCAAATGTAAATCGGCCCACACTAAACACCTAATTACACAGAAGCGACCTTCCCCTATTTGTCATCGTCGTAAAACATCAAAAAGTCATTATATTAATATGACATTGCCATGCACCTCAAATTCAAAGACAGACTTTAATTTGGGTCGATCATATTAGCAAGGATGTAGGCATGTACATAGGTACCTAGGTAGGTACATGCCGCCACTAAAAATGTGACTGGAGAATTAATAAAAATGAAAGAAAGAAGAAAATATTTAGAACGCAAAGAAGAAATTTTACCTTTGAGCCATGAAGTTTTGTAATCATTCCGTCTAAGGCTGAGGAAAATTCAGCATCGGCTAATGCAGAGTACGATGGGCTTCCATGACCGCTAGTATGTCGACGTTGCCAGGATCTGACACGATCCAATGAGTGCATTTTCTCCAGTTCATCCGAGTCATACTCTGTTTTCCCTATTATAGTGCTATTCAAGTCACTGTGAAGGCCCATATCCATGCCCCCCATGGAATGAATGTCAGATGCTATTTCATCTTCTAATTTTGGTCGTGGAGTGCCCGACCGTTTTGTACTTTTATGTGGACTGAGTAATCCGTTATGAATCCCACCCCCGCCTCCGCCGCCACCACCACCACCTCCACCACCACCACCACCACCATAGCTACTATTATCACTGTAATCTCCACCCATATTTTTCCCACCACCAAGTCCTAAGAAACTACTGTCTCCCATCATACTTTCGTCGTACTCGCTACCTTTGTTCATCCCCGGGCCTCCCATCCCGCCGTCCATTAAACTGTCAGGGTAGCCACCACCTTTCCCTTTCCCACCACCATAAGGAGGAATTCCAAGCATGCTGTCACCATACTCACTGGTTTTTTGGTTGCCTGCAGAATTGGTTGCCAACGCCACTTCCAAATAGCTATCCGCGTAGCCAGTCCCGTTGCCGATGCCACCTCCAAAGGGTATCCCACTCAAGCTATCACCGTACTCGCTGGGCATGTTTTTACCCCCAGAGCCAGGGAGCATCATCCCTCCGTCCAGCAAACTGTCCGGGTAGCCGCCACCACCTTTCCCTTTCCCGCCCCCATACGACATCCCCATCTTTTTGCTCTCTCCGTAATCCTTGGCTTTATTCTTCCCACCCGAATGAGGAAGTAAACCACCGTCGACCATGCTGTCAGGGTAGCCACTTCCTTTCCCCCCGTATTTCCCACCAATCATGCTGTCCTCGTACTCGCTGTTCTTTTTGTTCTTCCCGCCAGGGCTAGGACTTAAACCGCCGCCCATGAAACTGTCCGTATAGCCACTCCCGGGCTTCCCCTTTCCACCCCCGTAAGACATCCCCATCATGCTATCACCGTATTCGCTGGATTTAGTCTTCCCACCGGAATGAGGAAGCAAACCCCCATCCATCATACTGTCTGGGTAGCCACCTCCCTTCCCTTTACCCCCGCCGTATGACATGCCCATCATACTATCACCGTAATCGCTAGATTTAGTTTTCCCTCCGGAATGAGGAAGTAAGCCCCCGTCCATCATACTGTCTGGATAGCCACCTCCCTTCCCTTTACCACCCCCACCATATGACATCCCCATCATACTATCCCCGTATTCGCTAGGTTGATGTTTTCCTTTTGGACCAGGGTGCAAACCACCGTCCAATATACTGTCAGGATAGCCCCCTCCTTTCCCCCCATATTTCCCACCAATCATGCTGTCCTCGTATTCGCTGGATTTGCTTTTCCCGCCAGGACCTAGACTTAAACCCCCGCCCATGCAACTGTCGGGATAGCCACCACTCTTCCCCCTCCCACCCCCATACGGGCTACTAACAATGCTGTCTTCATATTCACTGGATTTAGTTTTCCCAATGGAAGGAGGAAACAACCCCCCGTCCATTAAACTGTCTGGATAGCCATTCCCATTCCCCTTCCCACCCCCGTACGACATCCCAAGCATACTGTCTTCATATTCGCTAGATTTGTTTTTCCCGCCGCCCGGACCAGGACTTAAACCACCGTCCATGAAGCTATCTGCGTAGCCGCCCCCGCCGCCGCCGCCGCCTTTGCCACTTTTTCCAAATTTGCCACCTAGCATACTATCACCGTAGTCTCCACCTTTATTTTTCCCACTCTTCCCACCCCCAACCATTGACATCCCGCCGTCAAGGATGCTATCGGGGTAGCCGTTCCCAGTGCCAGGTTTAGCGCTAAGCGTGTAGGTGCCGCCCGTATTTATGCTTTCAGTATATTCGCTACCTCCTTTGTTCTTTCCGCCACTCCCAGGAAGCCCCATTCCGCCATCCATTAAACTGTCAGGGTAACCACCACCACCTTTACCACCTTTTCCCCCGCCATAAGTTCCATTCATCATGCTATCCCCGTAGTCGCTGCCTTTCTTATTCTTCCCACCCTTTCCGGCAGCCACTGGTATTAAACTTTCCGGGTAGCCCCCTTTCCCTTTTGGTCCTGACGGCTTCTTACTTCCGTAGGGTGCCTCTACAACGCTTTCCCCAAAGTCGCTTTCTTTGCTCACGTCGAAGGAGCTTCCCATCAAACTGCTCCCAAAGTTCCCCCCTCCCAGATTTCCGTAGGCACTACCCATTATAGTTGCTCCGTAATCGCCCCCAGTCTCATTCTCATACCGACTCCCTAACATGGCTTCATCATAGTCTTTCCCACTTCCGTTCAAATACGGCCCCTGTGACATACTGGAGCCATATTCGCTGGGCGGTGGGAGATTTTTGGAGCCACCAACTAAACCACCGTCCATCAAACTGTCGGGGTAGCCACTGCCTTTACCCCCCTTCCTGTCACCATATGGACTGGGAGTGAGGCTGTCTCCATAGTTGCCCCCTTTCCCCTTTCCCCCCATCATACTTTCCCCGTATTCACTACCCCCTTTGTTGTTTTTCCCACCAAAAGACTTTGATTTTGTACCACTTCCTAATTCCTTGTTCTTACTTTTCCCTCCGAAATTCCCCCCTTTCCCTGCACTACTCTGGTCACTACCCTTATTCTTCCCACCAAAGCTACTTGTCCCCTTCATGTTCATACTAAACGTCATATCACTGGATTTATTTTTCCCACCAAAATTACTACTTTTCATAGCACTGCTATCACTGAAGTCACCACCACCCCCTTTATTTTTCCCAACGCCCAATTTACCACCCCCCATCATACTATCGGTAGTGTCCCCACCCCCCTTATTCTTCCCACCCCCACTCTTGAAGCCACCGCCCATCATACTGTCGCTGTACTCGCTGTCCTTGTGCTTCCCACCCCCACTTTTGAACCCGCCTCCCATCATACTGTCACTGTATTCGCTTTCTTTGTGCTTCCCACCCCCACTTTTGAACCCGCCTCCCATCATGCTGTCGCTATATTCGCTTTCCTTGTTTTTCCCGCCTCCGCTTTTAAACCCCCCGCCCATCATACTATCGCTATATTCACTCTCTTTGTTTTTCCCACCTCCGCTTTTAAATCCTCCCCCCATCATACTATCGCTATAATCATCCTTCTTCTTCCCACCCCCTCCCATGCCACCATCAAGTAAGCTGTCAGGATAGCCTTTACTTTTCCCTTTGCCTCCCCCGTATGGACTGTCATTGTAGCTGTTGTCGCTAGCTTTGTTGTGGGTTTTCCCACCCCCGTTAACTAAACCGCCGTCTACTGAACTGTCAGGGTAGCCACCCCCTTTCTTACTTTTCCCCGTGTGTGGGCCTCCCATCACACTATCTAGATAGTCGTTGACCTTCTTTTTCCCGCCCCCACCGCTACCCATCATCCCGCCGTCCATTAAGCTATCCGGGTAGCCGCTGCCCTTACCTCCTTTCCCATAGACACTTTCGCCAGCCTTGCTCTTCCCGCCGATGACGCTCTCTCCATCTCCTATCATACTATCACTGTAATCACCTCCAGCCAAGCTCTGCCCAATTCCAAACCCACCCCCAATTACACTATCGCTATAATCTCCTCCATTGTATCCCCCTCCATACCCCCCGAGGAACCCATCGCTGTAATCGCCTCCAAATGGTCCGCTTCCAAAATTATCTATAGGATTATCACTGTACTCACCAGCCGTTCCTCCGCCATCCCCATTGCCTCCTCCTCCGCCGCCGCCACCACCACCACCACCACCACCACCTTTTGCATTATTTTTCTTGGGATTTTTATTCATTTTCGGAGCCTCCGACATGGTGGTCATTGACTCTGGTGATGCTCGTCGTGATTTTTTGGGTGAACTCATATTCTTGGGTGTTTTCCTTCCGCCTTTGCCTCCTGAAGACTCTGGGAAGGAGTTGCCATTACGCGAGCCTTGTCTTGAATGGGGTGATTTTGATGGGGGGAAATCGGAGCCTGACTGATCCTGTCTGATGGTTGATGCGGACGGAGATGGAGTTCTCATTCCATTCATAACTGGACTTCTTGAACCCAGGGAATGATCCACAGTTAAATTGTTCATACTATTTCGACTGGCCGAACGAGAATGATTAGTTTCACCAATACTACTCATCCCTCCCATGGCACTTCCCCGATCAACAGTTAAATTTTTCATACTAGAGCGAGATCGACTTCGATCCCCATCCCCATCCTGCTTCATATTACTACCACGACTTTGATTTCGACTCATAGTTCTAGACATTTGACTAGTTCTACCATCCCCCTTAGAATTTGTATTTCCTTTATTATTATTATTGTTTCCAAAATTAGCCCAGGACGGCGTATTTGCACCACTAGACGAGGGCTCCGTCATCTCCTCCATGGGAGTGAGCGTGCCCAATTTATCCAGTGGATTTGTAGGATGTGGTGTTTTGTATCGTGGTAAGGGTGGATATCCTAATTGCCTCTGAAATGGATCCTTCCCCATGAAGGAATCGTCCTCATCATCATCGAAATCACTGTGAATCAACTCATTTTCGTTCTGATCATCATCGTCCACCAAATCGTCCAAAACGTCACTCTTTTCCTCTTCCGAGTCTGACATTCCGAAATGAGTGTGGATCTCTGACTCACTCAAACTCACGCTACGATTGAAGACGTGATTCTTCCTTGAGTGGGAGATGACGGACTCGGTCGTGTGCATCTTGAAATTTATTTGATTATAACCAGACATTTGAGAGCCTCCACCACCACCACCTCCTCCCCCTCCTCCGGATCCTCTTGGCTTCATTACTTTATTCATTTTGAATAGGAATTATTACAGCTTTCAAGGCGTACTCTATGTATTTGAATTCGGCTAAGAAGGCTGAATTTTAAAACTAAAAAGCGGATATTAGCAGCAGTCGATAATGTTACGTCTTCATCATTTCGTGTTCGAAATCGCATGCTGTCATTATATTCGTATAGAATTTGTCACGTAATCTCGTCCTTTCTTTCCACACAAGTTAGATTCTACAGCTCGAAGAATCCTACGAATTTAAGTTTAACTTTGTATTAATCACAATATTGATATTACCCATGATAACCTACCTTAGAAGATATCACCGTTCCAAAATATCTCATTGACAAGCATTTTATGTACTTGCCATCGCACCGTCAACCGTCAACCGTACCGTCAACTGTACCGTCAACCGTACCGTCAACCGTACTTTTCAACGAGGCACAATAAAATTCACAATAATTAATTTCTCGACTCACAATCAACAATCACAACTGGGACTCAGATCAGGTACACAAAAGCGTTGGTGTTACAAACACACTCCTTGAAGATCACAGTCAACAGTAATAATTCCGCTTTACATAATCAATGATAGGAATTATTCGGAAATTAAAAATCCACTCTTTACGTCACAAACAATGAACAAAAGTACAAGCAGCGTAACACATGATTGCGATAATTATGATTATACTGTACTTCAGTGTATTGACTGTCAACTGTTCACAAGTGACACGTAAGTAATGCCCAGTATTTTCGAGAACAAAAGAGATTAGATTGTCTTTTGCACGACGCAAAAGAACTGACTGATGAACGATGCAAACTGTAAATGACTGCTGACGAGGAGTTGAGTTCCTCTTGCTTGCCTTCTTTCTTTCTTGCTCCTTTATTCGGTTCGGTGAGTTCGGTTGCTTGGAATTTGACTGACTAGAGAAATTAAATAGCGGAGTGAATGGATGGAGCGGGCAACAGCGGTAGCGGCAGTGGCTGGCAGTCAGTCAGTCGCTCGATCATCCGTCCACAGCCACGACGACGTTGACGTTGGCCTACTGCTCCATAGGACGTTTACGTCCTCCTGAAACACTCTACCCGGCCGTCTTTACTATTCAATAATCATCATAAATCTACCCGAATGCCGAACCGGAGTTCCTTCATAGTTTCAAACTAGTCCAGCAACTTTGTGAAGGCCTCTTGCACATTTTACCCAAAGAATAAAGCAAAGTTGACCAAAGTTACATCAACGTTTCTCTTTCTGTTCTGTGGACAGTGGGGCTCAAAGCCCAGGGGTCAACGCAATAATTGCAACGCCCCGACGAAGGTGTGAAAGTCTTTACATATATTATGTAGGTAGATTCCTTCGTCAACACCAATACTATGTAAAAATTACCTATGCATTCCTATATGTTATAAGTATGCATATAGCCAGTCCTTTAGTAGCCGTAGAAAGCAATCAAATATCAAATCCGAATCCGAATCCGAAAAAGAAGCTCTGCCTCTGCCATGTGCCCATAAACAGAAGCGTTGTGAGCGTAGAGCATTTTAGTTAGAAACTAGCCAAGCAAAGCTCTGGAGAAATGCGTTTTAGTTAAATATGCATAGGTACCTACATACATAGCATGTGTAAGTCAGTAATTGCAGTAACATATGACCGTGATGCGATAGCACAGTTTTTGTACTGTAGTTTGTCGGTTTCGGAGTTTTTGGTTAGATATCATGTATATGTATGACGTATATATGTGTGTGTGTGTGTGGGTGTGCACTGGAAAAATGTCAGGTATATCTTGTTTAGGTTCAGCTTCAAGTAATATTCAAATCGATATCACTCCAGGAAAAATAGTTGTTGGTTTAGGTTTAGTAATATGAAATTTGATGTGTATTAATATACGAAGTACAGACCAGACCAGACCAGAAGGGAAAAACGGGGCAGTCGTTTTTTTTTCTTCTCTCCACTGGCTGTGTGCTAAATAGATATAAGGCTACAGAATGCAGATAGGAGATCCACAAGAACAGATTAGACCAAGCACAACTTGCAACTTGTGACTTGTGACTTGTGTCCTTTTACTTTTTACTTTTTCCCATTTACATATGTATTTTTTCTTCTTTCTACGTAGTTGGCAATTGGAGTACAAATACCAATACAACATATTATGAGAAGAAAAAAAAATCATGACGAAAGTACCTAGTAATTCAAAACGTCAAAAGTCAAGCGTCCAATCTATGTAAGTATGTAGGTATGTATGTACTTGTGGAGTAAATCCAGGTTGATCCGGAAGAAATACAGAATACAGAGAAAAACACTTTTTACTTTCTATATTCTACTTAAGTACCAAAGTAACATGACAATACAATGCAATGCCCACGAACGAATAGACGAATATAATTTGGAATTTGGAGCTTAGGCACTCTAACCGTGTAACAGCTGGGATTTTTTCAACTGCTTAGTAAACAGTATTTTTATGTATATTGCATAAGTTTTTTGAGCTTTACTTCCATTATATTTGTTGACTGTTCACTGTTCACTGTTGACAATAGAAATCGCTCTCTACGTACTTTCTTTTGTACTTTTGGACTGTTATATCGTAGTATGCTTAATGGCACCATATTGGCTATGTTTACCATGAACCTATCATCATCGACGTCGAGTTAACAACAGTTTGCGAGTTAACAGTGCACAGCACAAAAGGTAGAATAGCGATTTAGTTAGAAATATTAGAATAGTGATGGCTGAGCTTAGTTTGGTATGTTCATTAAAGGTATGAAGGAAATTGAACTGTGGGCACCTCTACGTTATTTATCAGAATTGATTGCAATGTTGATGCATGTCAAGGCGGTATAAGTGATGGTGGTATATGTATATAGCTATTTTTCTATAGCTAGTCTATATACCTATAACTGTAGTAGTTACTATGCCTGTGTTTTTCATTATCATATCATGTATCTCTCCTCAGCTCAAAATTTCTGAATTTAGTCAATAAAAATAATTTATTTTTTTGCGTTTCAAGGGCAAAGTTGAATTCGTTTTCGTTCTGAAGGAGCTGGGAGGTGAGCAAACTTTTTCAAACAAGTTAGTTTCTCTATTTATGATAAGAAGCTCTGATTTTTCCTCCCATTCATGATGTATACACCAAAACCAATGTACATACATATATGCACAACTACCTATGTATATCCCTTCATGTTTTTTCTCTACCCTATAATTTTGCTAGAATGGCTTCGCCTACACCTGAGATTTGTTAGTGATATTACAGGTAGTACGTCGGGCACTCTATTTTACAGTTGCTTTCTCCGTGTAAACTCTTTTGCTCACTAGTCAGTGTTATTGATAAGGCTAGTAAAACCACAGGTTCTTTGGGTTATCTGTCCGTTTTTTTGATATTTACAAGAGATATTGGGATGATACCAAGTCAAGGTTTATATTTTGATACCGTAATAGGCTTCTGAATAGGCTAACTACACTGTAGTGTCTAATGCATTTCTTCAGGTACGGTAGTATATTATGTATCTATATTTTATTAATCAGTGTGTTCCTTTCTACTCGTGTCTTTTACCTCTGACGCATGTACCTAAGCTTTCCATTGAGGCTCGAGACTGACTTAACTAGTGAATGAGGCAGCAGAAGCAAAATATCTAAACTGGGATTGTATCAGACGTGTATAGATACCTAGCTAGGTATACCTATAGTATCACTATAGCACTTTTACAGTCATGGCCTGCCAATGTATGTAATATGGATTGGTGAACTGGATGAATGTCATTGCAGTCAAGACTGTCAGGAGTGATGTAGTGTGTTTCTTTATAAGTTACGACGTTGTTTGACAGACCCACGGTAATTTGTTGTGAAAAATGTATTCGTGGATTGGTTTGGTTTGGTTTCATTGAGTGAAGGATGTAACTCGTTCGTATTAATGCAATCCCATACGGACGATGCGAGATCCAGAATCCCGAGTGCCTTTACCTGTAACCTGCTTTATAAATCAATATGTAGAGCCTGTGCAACCTTCAACATAAATATGTCTCTGAGCTGGTTGTTAGTTCAATAAAAGAATCATGGTTGGACGTCACAAATAAGAATAATAATAATCATTACACATTTGCTATCAATTTTGGTTCACCGGTACAGGCTTTCCTCCCAGTATACTTATATCAGAGGCAATATAGGACAGTTTTTTATGTCTATTATGGATTAGAACATTCCGTGGGGAGACGCTCTGACTCACTAATCCACTCCACAAACATTTTGAATTTGATTTCTACCCTCTCAGCCTTTTATGATTAGGTCAGTTTCAGCTCTAAAAGTAGATATCAGCCATCAGTCTGATTTTAAAATCTACTTTTTCTCAGTTAACGGACATGTTTTTGTTGGCTCATTAAAAGTTCCAAATTGTAAAAATGGTGGTGTTAAATTTGGACGGAGCTGTAAAATTTTAAAATGTCACGTTGGTGTTGGCTATAACTATGTAAAAACGTCCTTGGATGGGTCATACGATTAAGGAATTCAATTTAGAAGTGCATGGTGTACTTTTAGTGTTAGTTAAAAATTGTTTTTATTACTAAATTTACTCTCTGCCCTGCCTATTATATGACTCTCGTGGCAGCCTTGAAAATTCAAGTCATTAATAAAAGTCGAGTAGACTTTTTAGTTTTTCCATACCATTACCATTCACAATCCAACCAACCAAAACCAGCGTACACTGTGAACATACTTACTCCGAGTTAATGCATCCGGTCAGGTCATATATAAAGTTGTGCTTCATTAGAATGAATGGCGAATGGTCTGTCTAATGTTGTATCGTGTGTGCTTTAGTTTACATAAATTATGTTTGCAAGCCTAACCATTCTAAAATCTTATCATCAATCATCTGTGTAGTTTGCAGTGTAAGTACGCGGGGGTCCGTATTGCAATTTCAACCGTAATAAGCCGCAATAGCAAATATTTTACATTTACCGTTTTTGTGTATTTTGATACGATTTCACTCGATGATCATGGCATTATTGCTTGAAATGAAAACACAAATATCTGTAAGTACTACTGGTATGGGTGTAGCGCACGTGAAGGAAATTATACTATAATGGATGTACGAGGCACCGATGGGCTCGGGTTGCACGTAACGTCAAGGCCACATTGTTTTGATTTGGAATATTTGATGCAACTTATACATTTATAACTTATTACACTACAGAATACAGAAATACAAATACAGATCGATTTCAAAATTCTAGTCAGAAAGAATGTTGTTAGCTTCTTAAAATAGAACTTCAGCTTATGACAATTTAAAATGAGCCCATCGCATCATAGCAACGCAACGCCTAGAAGATTACATAGAATGGGAAAACCCAAATATGCGATAAGGAACTGCATAGTTATATTTGCTTTCTCAACTTTCCCTTTCCAAGAAAAGAGCATGATATGCATTCCTGTGTCACCATTCAGAGCACAAGCTAGTCAATCAATACCAAATACACGTAAGCTCCTACCTAGGAATGCTTTCATGTGTGGGGAAAGCTTTCTCTTTCTCACTTTCTTCGAATGAGAGATTATTTGCTGTTATGCACGCTTTCGTAGGATTTATTGAGATTCTCATAAGGCCCAACGTCGACAAATGACCACACACATATAAATAGCCATGCACACGCTATGTGTTGGCATTGCATTGTAGTCAAGTCAAGGAAATAAAAGTGAAGGTACATACGCAGTACTATTACCATACATCACATTCTTAGAAAAAGAAAATAGAAAATACTATGCACCACTGCACTACTGCACTGGACTCACAGCTAGCTTACTATGCCATCATAAGATATTATTACTTCGTGTAGTGTTACAAGGTTTGAATTTTGCTTCTAATCCAAAAAAAAAATGCTAATAACATTGAAATGAAAGTTGATGTGATAATTTTAATTATGCCGAGGCAAACAACGCAATACTTCAAAATACTCCATAATTCATTCCTAAATTGTATAATTAGTTGAAGTAATGTATCTGTTATAATTTTTTTAAATTATATTTGGTCATGCTCAATGAATCTTTTCTGCCCTATATAATTGCGTGATTGGTGTTAAGTGAGTAATACTAACCGAGAGCCAACTGCTAACTGTAGCCGCAACGACTCACTTTCAAGACTATTTAGATCTGGAGATACGCAAATACCTTTCTAAAAGTTTTCACGACTAAGTTCTGCTATGTAGCACTTGCCTTTATGTAGTTAAGTTCCTGTATCAACAGAAAAAATGGAAAATAAATGATCATTTGTAAGAAAAAAATCATTTTAAAAACTATTTTCGTGTGTAGTTATCATAGTATTTATTTTCACGTAAAATAACTCATGGTGCAACGAGTAACTCAAAGTCCTCAAAAAATGCATTGATACCTTTTCTATAAATTATTCAGTATTCAATGACAAAAATAGGGATTTTATTAAATTAAAGTATAAGGTACAAATAAATCAGTACCGCGTTACAAAACATATCAATTAACTGGTGTGATTTTCTTATAAAACTAATTATACTGAGTAGGAACAATGCATAATACAATGTGCTTCCAAATAGCGAAATAAGGATAATGACTAAATTATGGAATAAATAATCTTGAAACTTAACAAAATTGTCTCCAAGCTTTCTTATGGTTTAGCGTACGCTTGGTTGAATTCTTTCACCACACATTCAAGAAATATTACAATAAAAGCTTAAGACAGTCAAAGAATGTACCTAGTCAGCAGTTTCATATTGTCAAAACATCTATCGTAATAATTCATAAGTAGGAAAGGTAACTTGAGTGAATGTGAAAAACAAAAATTTAATTAACACGGTACTTTCTACAGTCGTTTGCAGGAATTATGCCTGGAATGGGTAACTAGGTAACTAGCAGTAAGGTTTTTTTTGTGATTATAAGTTTTTTTTTAACTAACGTAACGTAAGGGATCTAAGTACTGATCAATTAAATTTAAGTTAGCAAAATAAATTAATTGCTAAAGACATGAGGACCATAACAAAAAGAAAAAACATCATTGTGTATCAGCCTTATCTTAGAGTTAGATATAACACTAACGTTAACTAACAGTAAAATATAGTTACTGATTGGTTACCGAGATAGATTCATACAGAAAATTACTTACGTGCAAGGGAATTACATCTGCCACACGTAATGATCTAATGAATGTAAAGTTTGATTATTCCAGCTAATCATATAAAACTTATACTAAAATATTGTGTAGGTACTACGTAATATAATTTTTAAGTATTATATATAAAATGCTATTATCTAATCGAATAATTGTATTTCCAATTATTATCAAATTAGGCCAAATGATTAACTGAAATATTACCAAGCCCGCACTGTATAACTTGGAACCGAGATTCCAATGACGTAGGATACCTTTACCTCATGTAAAATAACAAATTTTAGGAATATAACTGTCCCGTATAGTTTTGAATAGGATGATTATACTAACTAATCTAAAACTAATGACTTCACAAGTATATTCGAATCATTTTTCCAAATATTATTACGTAGTAATTAATATTATAATCTTTTAAAAGCGATAACATGTCCCTTATGCACGTTTTAAAAGGTGCTTTCAACAATTACTGCAATTTTTACTTTAAACTCAAGTGAATAGTCAGTTTTTTATCATAATAAAATTGCAGCCCACACGTAATTTCACCTTTTTGTGCTGATATACCTACTTCATTACTTTAAACTGTCAACTTTTAAAACCAAATTATTCACAACTTTACTCGTATTCAAAATACTTCAACCAGGAGAAAATTCAACCGTTGTGATAAAGTACATACACTACAGCTCAGAATTGTTCGGGCAAGCTAAGTTGCCAATGAAAATCGAATAATATCAGGAGCACATAAGTGCAAATATTTTATTGTCTTGTACTAGTTTGTAGAGAATTTCATGCTGAACAAAACTAGCCAT
>JAQFZC010004965.1:0-15027 GCA_034695205.1 Dicyrtoma fusca | reverse complement strand
TTTTTAACAGGACCCTTTTGGGAAATGTAAATCTAATAAGCAAAAAATTGTTTCTGCTTTGCCTTTGCGCTTAAAATATTAATGTTTAGATCTGCCCCTGATTAGAATCTGCAAATTATGAAGTAGTTTTTTTTTGTTTTAATAATTATTGCTTTTTTGAGAATTGGTTAATGATTTAAATGATTTTGATTGTAAAAAAGTATGAATTCAGGAGGTAGGATTGCTGATGCTCCGTTTGGGTATCAATGGATTTGTAATTGATGGAATGTTTTTGTTGCTCCCCAGACAGGGGAAGGCGAAGGCAATCCTTCTGGGGTCGTTGATCTGTTGGATTCTGTTCACGTTCCCCCTGGGGTTCGTCCAGCCTGAGCCGGTCTCGTGCATCTACAAGCACAACGCGAGCACGGCGAGTCTGGCCACTCCGGAGGTTCTTGGCAATTTGAACAAGCGCGAAGCCTCGAACTTCTACGAAGAGCAGCCGCCCGCCGACGCCCCCGACTTCCTCACCCTCAACGTCGACGAGACTGCTCCAGAAATTGAAATTCTTGCTGACCAGGCCGAGGTCAAGTTCAGGTCAAAGAGAGCCATTCCTAAACCTCTCCCGGGGATTTCCCCTCTCAAAATCAACTATGCAATCAACTACAAGAAGGGCTCGGAGCAGGATGGCTGGGTCAGTCCTAGCTTCTCCAGCCAAGTCTTCAAGAAGGACGATGTGACCAAGGTATTTAATGTCAACAATTCAATTTTCGAGTATTTACTTATATTTATATTTAGTTGTATTATTTGTAAATTAAATTCTAAAATCTAAGATAGCTGGCTCTAGTTTTGTTTCTAACGAGCAACTCTCAAATGAACTGTCAACTGGCTGTCATTTTATGTAAACAATTGAATGTTTTACAATTACGAATTGTGTTTAAAATACATAGTTGAATGTTGAATGTATGTTGAATCATGAGTTCAGTGTTTGGCAATATTGACCTGCAGTTGTCAGGATCTGCTTCTGAATTTTGCTGTATTCCGTAATGTCAAATGTCAAGCATTTTTAATCACTGTAGTTTGTACGAGCAAACTATTTTACCAAATGTTGAATGTTACCCAAGCTAATGTTGAATGTCAGTGTCATTTTGACAGTGTTGTGTGTAGATATGTACTTAATTTTTACTGTAACAATTGTAATGCAAATTGTGTGTACCTACTTCAATTGTAATGCAGTCCAATACTTTTTTTTAGTATTCAACCTTCAGTTTTGAATTATAAAATACAACACATTATGTATAAGTTTCACATTCAATTTTTGTGGAAAAGTTGATACGATCTTTATTTTTATTTCATTCAATCAACCTTGAAATCGGTGACAGAATTATAATTAAGTCCTTCGAATCAAAATCGTACCAAACCGCTTAAAAAAATATGTACAAAGGAAAACTACCAAAACTAGTAAATGTTGTTTGAACTTTTCAGAGTAGCTTTATGACATTCCGTGACAACTATTACTGCAACTGTTACACTATTTATAATAGTAGATGGTTGATGACACGTAATAGTTCTGATTAAATTTATTTTGTATTTCCTTCCAGGTTTTCTTCCTGCTTCTACTGCTAGTGATAATTGGGGAAGCAGTTTCATCACCATCAATAGTTCTAGCTGACACTGCCGTTCTGTCGTTCTTGGGTGACCAAGCAGGCCATCGATATGGTCACCAGAGAATGTTTGGCTCTCTGGGCTGGGCCATTGCCATGTTCTTCATCGGTATTGCGCTGGACCACTCTACTTTTCCGGATCGTAAATGTTTACCTCTCAAACAGGTTTGTCACCTGTTGTTTCCTTTTGTTCTCGTTTTTAATTAATTTATTGTGTACCACTTATATTTCATTTCCAATTAACAATTTACAGCAAGGACAATATATTATTCATTGTGCGAGAATAGAAGGTGCAAAAGGGACTTTGCATTCAAGTAAAATTAAACCACTAGCACTGATGAAATTAACACTGCAAAATTGAATCAAAATGCAATTTTTCGCCAGAATGCCGCTTTTGTTTAATTTGAGATGTAATGCATGATATCTATGTCTACGTTTCCAGCGCTCAAGAATAAACTGCCACCCTTCTATTTTTGTTTGGTAGACAGGATTAGGTAACTTGTTTTCAGAGTAGGCAAAACAGTTTAAGTTATTGTTCAAAACCTACACTTAATTTAAATTTATGCTCAAGTAAATACAGTGAAATCCCTCTGAAGTCACAGGGAATCAGGATAGTACAGTTGACCACTATGAAGAGTGCACTACTGTAGGGGTGTGGGTATACGAAGGTTTCACTGTATCTTACCTATTCAAAGGTAGCCTTTATATGCCTTTATATCTAAGATTTCGTACGTACTGCCTTAAAATTAGTGTCTAATGAGTTTAACTGACCTTGCCTGTAACCCGGCAGCATTTTCATTACTTTTTACGTTTAAGTTCTCAGTTCTGGTTCTAATCCGTTGTGAGTATGCACTCATGTTTAAAATGAATCAAATGAGATATGTAGTTCGATCTGGATCGTTAGTGGCTCTTTGTTGTCATTGTCGTTGTAAATCGTGTGGTTGTGGTTGGAGATGAGACATCAAAAGCTATTATCCTGATCCGGGTAGGAAAAGAAATAGGGAAAGCCTGTATTAGTTTTAGTTGTTTGCTCGCTCCCCGAACATTGGTCTTTGGAATCCGATCCGTTAAAAGCGGTTCACGGAAAGGGAATTTAATGCTATCACAGAGCAGAGAGTAGTTAATGGGAAAGAGCATAGGTACCTAATGGTGTATGTTATGTTGTTACCCATGTAGGATAAAGATAGGCGGGTGGGTGGTAGGGAGTCTGGATGGTGTTGTTGTTGTCCTTGCTGTAGGTTGAGTATAAAGTGTGAGGTTAAATTTTACGGAGCGTCTCTAATTTGTGATAAATAATGCAGGAGAAGAACTACACGGTCTGTTTTGCAATATTTGTGGTCCTCATGGGATTGGCTACACTCCTGGGCTGGCGATTGAAAATGCCCGAGATGTCTATACCGGGAATTGAATTGGAGAATCAACAACATCCAGGAGGATTTGAGAACATTGATATCGACTCAAAACCTGTAAGTACAAACTTTAAGCTCAAGAATCTAACCAAGCGGATCGAATCCTGTAGTTGAAGGGCTATTTTAACAAATACTGACAGCAAAAGTCTCGAGCACATTAGGGAATTTTCTTTCAAAACGTATCTGAAAAATAAAGTTATTGGACTCTTCGTTTGAAATAAGCCATTCGTTTATAAAATTGTATTGTAATGGTGCTTACAAACATAACCATCTTATTTTATAACACATTTTGTATTGGTACAGTTTGCTGTTTCCCTTTCGTTCTTGAGGCACACATAGATATCTCTTAAATTAGGCCCTGGTCCTGCCATACAGTTGGGCGTATCGTAGCCTTTCCTCTTATACGCAGTGTTCCGAAAGTACTTACTTACATTAGAAGCACTTAAAGTTAAAGCTTACATTATTATGCTGATGCTCCTTGGGAAATATATTGGATGACTAAAGGCGGACCATCCATCTCTTTTGTGTAGTATAGCTATAACCCCATAGCTGCAGTTCGATTTCGAAGTTTTACGCAACACTTGCACTATATCGTAACTTTGTACTTTCTAGTCGTTACGCAATAAAGGAAGCTAACGAAGTAGTACTAACCAAGACGAAAGGCTACTCAACTCCGTAATCCATTGTCGTCATTGTGATCGTAATATCGTAATTCTTGGTCCAGTAAAGCGAGAGGAAAGGACTCTTGATTAAATATCCATGAATAGCCTGTAGAACACACCTAACAACGATCTCGCTGAAAATTTTATTGAAACTGATTTCATGGTCCCAGTCCCAGTGGCAAGCGAAGATGGATAGGCAGATCCCTTTTATTGCACAAATCCTCCTATTTTCTATACAAGGAGAAAGACAAAAGACGGTTAAGTAGATTTCAGCAGTCTCGCAGAACAATGCTCTGTAAACATATGTTTAAGTATGTCTTCAAAGAAAATTGGAATTGAATGTTCGAGACGTGCTACGTACATTTCCCAATAGGTGGGAAACGGCTATTTCATAGTTTAAGAAGGAGAAAAATGCAGAACCCTACTTTTTATAAAGTTTTTTTGTTTGCAAAATGTATACCTTTATAATTTGGAACGTTTTGTAATTTTTTTTAAGATAAGCAAAGCCTTTTATACCTTAATAGGAGTAGTTTCCTGCTTCAAGTTGTACATATTGGTCGAGTTTTTAATAAAGAATTTAGTGAAGATTCAGTGCATGATTCACTTTTGCAAAGTGTAACCCAGCAGCGAACTCAATTGTCTCAAGGCATTTTGTTTAAAATCCCCATCATTACTCTTATACTCTTATCTTACGTTTGTTCGTCTAGTTTATCTTCCTTTTCCGCTTCCGTACTTTTATTTATTGTTCTATGTTGTACAGAGATACTATTTAATGATCCTCAAGGGCGCCTTTTTTATAGCGATAAAAAAATCTAGCTACTTATGTAGTAGCTATTTCTTTTTTCGTTTTATTAAATGAATCCCTAGGCGAGAGATTCTTGACTGTTGTTTGGTTTGGTTTTATATACCTAATTAGAAAAATTGTTAATTTATAGTTTGTAAACTGTTGTGCTTTTTCTCTTTAGAAAATAACGTCGGAAGGACTGCCACAAACGACCGTATTTGCCCAAACTAATCGTCAACTTCCTGAATGGATCATCGTTCTCAAGCATTTTAAAACTCCAAATTGTATTGCTTTCTTGTTTGTGGCTTGGCTTATGGGAATCGGAATTGGACTCATTTTCACGTTCCTATTTTGGCATTTACAGGTTCGTGGATTTTATAAATGGGATTTAAAACAAGAAACCAAAGGAAATTATTCTTCGGTAATCAATCAGAATGAAGTATAATTGTGGATTCGTGTGTTTTGCAGGATTTTGGTGGTTCACCCACACTTTTTGGCCTTGCATCAGTCATCAATCATGTTTCTGAAGTATTTGCCTACTTCTTCAGTTCCACTTTCATCGGTCAGTTGGGTCATGTGAAGGTCCTTTGCATCGGACTTCTCTGCAACGTGCTTCGGTTTCTCTACATTACCATTCTCAAGAATCCGTGGTGGGTGCTGCCATTTGAATTTGTTCAAGGTAAGCAAGCAGCCACGACTTGTTTAATTTCCTTTTCCTCTCCTGCTGTATTTGTGCATAATTAATCAGCGACGTGCATGCAATGTTTGTCATTAAAGTAAAAGTAAAACACGTGTCCAATTAGAGCGAAACGTGATGCACAAATTATGCGATTAGCTATAAGGGCATTTGATATTTTTAAATAGGTCGTAATAATAATAACATAATCCTTAGGAGTTTGATTGCTTAATTTGCACCCTCAGCGATGATCTATGTGATTAACTACAATAACGACCGTTGACTGTACATGCATAGTTCTGTTATATTGCTATAATAATCTTGGTTCACGCATGATGGTACAGTCTTGTTTGTTCACGTGGCTTAATAATATGAAACAAGAAGAATAGGGTCGAACTTTATTTATTAGTAGTAATGATGAAAGTGTACGTGACAGTAAAACACAGCGCGTTGTATCATTTTTTTCTCGAATGATTTAATTTCCCCCCAAAAGACATGCTCATTCGCTTTAGTATTTATTTATAAACTTCTTAATTCCTGTATAATCAACCAATATCAATAATGATCGGAAATAATAGTGATCATAATAATGAATGGCTTGGCGTGTGTTTTTTGTTGGTCGTGGTGTTATGTTTTGAACTTTCAGCGTATAATTTGGTAATAATCCAGCATCGGCATCAGCTCCTTTAGTTTCGAATCAGCAGAAACACAAACCCGCTGATATGCCCATGGCGTGGCATAGGGCCGATTCTGATTGTGTCAATAAAAGGTTGGTGCGGATTCTGTGCTGGAATTTGAAATGGAAATGCGAATTCATGTATTTCTTGTTTCGAAGTTTGGATGTGGGTGTTTTATGTGGGTGTGGGTACTTATCTGCGTGTTGCAGCGTTCCACATACAATTCCATTTCATGATTTTATTCCATGTTTCCATTATGTTGGGGAAATGTGGAGAAAGTAAGGAAAATGTAGAAAGACTCAAGTGTGGACGAGAATGAAGGGGTTCAGTTGTCGTGGCAAGAAATCAAAATCGATTTTTGCCTAAAGTTCTTACGTGCTGGGAGCAGAGCAAGGAAAATGAAATGTTCAATGTTCTTGCCGTTACTTACTTGTGTATCTCACTGCATTATGCATTATGTTTAGTGCTCAATGTTCGTGTTCCTTGGATATGGCTCTGGTCTACTTTATTAAGCCTCAAGGAACCTTTCAGTTATTAAGTCATAATTAAAACTTGGAGGGGATACTTGTTACACATGTCATGTTTTGCTTATTTGGGGTAGAAAGATACACATTTCGAAATATATCTTGTTTTTGTATCACTTTTACACCTTTTCCGGGCGTTAATTTAACTTTTTGCCCCCTTTAAGAAAACATAACTATCACGCTTTCCTGTTTAAAAATCCGAAATACCTATCGTTTCTCGCCCTTTTAGAAAACGCAAATGTATCACTCGCCAATCCCTTTAAAAAGTGCTACCATCGCTTATGCTCATTTAGGAAAAACGAATAATGTTTTACCCTTTCTGAAAGCATGCAAACCAGAGTGACGTGTCCTTTCTGAAAGACCATTCTAAAGCCCCCAAGAATTGAACGTAGTATTTGTGAGACCCCTTTATTAAGCTGAAAGCTGAAATATGTAGTATATTCGTAGTCAGCTGAGCTAATATCGTGTGTCTATTGATGTGAATACCTTATATGGTTATGGCTCCATGCACTCACCTTTTTACTGCTTTTATGTAGTTGCTTAATTATATTCCTGGAACTGGTGTCTCTAGCTCTTTAGTGCTGGAGTGCTGGAGCTGGAGTGACGAGCGACTGGAGAAATGTAGCGAAAGTATTTATAGTCACGTAGCAGACCCGATGTCCTCGTAGGTGCCATATTTGTCGGTGTAGTGTTGGTATGCATGTAGCTTCGGTAGTTTATTACATGGCCGTGTTTACCGTGCGGGGCGCTTAAGATAATCCATGTTTCCGTGTCGCACCTGGACCATCATGTCATGTTCACGTTCCAGTCTTGTGTCCTGTCATACAGTCGTACATAGGCAGTCACATTTGGGGCTGTATTTCAGTAAAGCCTTTGCTTTTCCACTCTTATGGCACTTACAATACATTGACACAAAATCGATTTCCATGTGGACATGGACGTGTCCAAGGAGAAAGACCAGCGCTGCGTTAAGCTACATGGCTTGGTGTTAGACCCTGGATTTAGCCCATTTGTCTCCACACCTTCAATTTCTCAGTCTGTATAGTTGTTTCATGAAGCACGCAACTTTGGAATGCTAATTGCATTACAGCCTGCGTGTGTCGGAGCCTCTTTTAAATAATATAGACAGTCCCAAAAATTGATTAATGCCGCCTATGTATCCAGTTAGAACAATGTAGCTGTGTGGTGTTTTCAATTAGGTAAATAATTTTTTCAAAGAGACACTTATAATGGTTTTATTTTATTTAAGAAACGGAAGGGCCTTTAAAAATCGCTTTCTTGTACATAGATGATTGAACTAGTGACTGTTTTTTAATTTTAATTGGTTAGCTTTTTACAAATTATGCATTTCAGTTCTTCAGTTGTGTTGAAAACCACCGTGGCAGATTCTGAGTCTGTAGTTAGGGTCCTCTTAAAATCGTCTACCGTTTCACAAGTGTTGCACGCTTGTTTCAATAATGCACCCATTCCAAGCTTTGCTCACCGTTGTGGTGTGTGGTATTATAATTGTTTAATTGTGCTGTGAGTGCTTATGCAGGGGCTGTGACACATTGTTAGGGAAAGAAGCTTAACTTGTCTGTTTGTTTTCCGCGTTTTAGAATGGAAGTGAAATGTCTGCTAATGAATTAAGTGGACCTAATTGATTGGTGGAATTTGTGTGTAGGTGATGGCACTAATGATAATTTATGTATGATTTGTATGCAGGAATAACTCATGCAGCGGTTTGGGCAGCTTGCTCCAGCTACCTCGCACACAACACCCCGCCCGAACTCCGCCAGCCCGCTCAGTCCGTTCTTCAAGGACTTCATCACGGACTGGGTCGTGGCGTGGGGGCTGTGGTGGGGGGTCTGTTCGTCTCCAGCATTGGCACGACCTCCACTTTCCGCCTCTACGGCTTCATCTGTCTCCTCACTCTCGGAGCATTTGCATTCCTCAACTTCTACAAGAAGGACATGGGTGGCTTCATCTCGGAAATCCCTGAGCAGTATGATCCTCACATGGTGGCTTCCGAAGAAACTTCACATTTGGCTCCACACGGTGTTCCTGGATCCATCCCACGTGTACATTCCAACTCTAGACTAGAAAGCTATGATCAACAGCAGCACGTTCAGCAACAACAACAACCACAGCAGCCGCAACAATCACCCTACCAACAACAGCAACAACCACCTCAACAATCAAATGACTTCATGAGCTACCAGTCAACTCACCCAACAAATCCATTTGCAAGTGAGCCTCAGCAACAGCAGCCCCAAAATCCAAACCAGCAATATTTCATTCGATAAAAGAAGCCCTCGGAATCGTATTGAGTTAACCAATCATATCAAACAAACAAAAAACAACTAAAGGTCAAAAGGTCAACAAGACACAATGATAAAAAACGAAAATATATTACTCGTGTTTAAACGTTTACGAATATAAAATGTGTCTCACTACTGTCTCCACAGGGATAAGCAGATTAAAAAATATATATACCTACTAATGAATTAAATGACTTAAACAAAATGAAAATGCAAATGATGAAAGTATCGAAGTATCCGTAGTAGTTATTGAAACAATAATAAAATATTAAAATGTTGAATAATTTAAAAAAAAAATAAAAGTGTAATAATATATAATGATATTACGTGTACTATGTATGTAACACATGATGATGAATGAGGGGAAGAAGAACAAGTGACATGAAAAATGATAATGAATAATGATGCTATAATGAAATAACAATAATATATCTCCCAGAATATAATATGAACCTCCTATATAATGTAAGTAAAAATTGCTATAAACATACAATCTATATTATTTAAAAAACCAAGTTGTAAGATAAAATATTATTATAATAAAATGTGTAATCGTCAACAATATTGTTATTGTATCTGTCTAAGATTATGTGTCTAACATGGAGAAAGCAAGTAACTAATTTATGGTATGCTAATTAATTTTAATGCCCTCGCCCCGGTCCTCTATGTAAATCTACCCGCCCTGTATCATATGTACCCTGTGACGCCTGGAATTGAAAGAGTAACGAAGCAACCTTACACCTGAGTCAAATCTGAGCGTGGATCCAATTACCTTTACTTGAAAAAAGAAACATGTGTCTCATGCAATCTCATTACATATATTAGAATGATATTTACCTAACCTAGGTCTAATAGTGTTAGATGTACGAATTAAACATAAATGATTTAGTAATATTGATGTTACAAAAAAGAGCAAACATCAGAAGTTAAAACTCAAGCGTTATTAATTATGTGAGCGAGTCAAAGAATCTGAGAAATTATGAACCCATTCCATGCAACTCTGTTGTTGACAGCAAAAAAATATATGAAGTAAAATAAAAACAGTTACACTCAAAACCGAAGGACTTCTTTGTCAAGTTATTTATTACCAATCAATATTTTGGTTGCATTTGCATTTTGTTGAGTCGTGCTGTCAAACTATTTCATGAATATTTCCACAACACGCTATGCAAATTAGTTTATCAAGGAACGGTCAACCATTTTAACCCGCTTGGGACAATAAATATGCAGTAGTGCAGCAGAGGTCTAGTATGCAGGAGAAGTCTAGTATTTTTATTTCTGTTAATCGAAGAGTTTTTAATTTTTAACTTGAAACTGGTGCTTCTTGTGTTTTTTGTGTGCTAATTTTATAAAGTTACCCAATAATTACATTACCAATAACAACAAAGAGAGGCATTAATTAGCTCGTTCATTACAATGGTTCCCCGTCCGCGTACACGGAAAGAAGAAGCGGCCGCCGAAAGTTGTGACTTCCATATTAAAAGGTTAGGCAAGTTGGTTTAAAAGGTCCTTTTTTAAAAACACCAAGAATGCATTCTTTGTAGCAGTAATATTTACTAAAAATACCACTATTATAGCTTCGTAATTTGTAATATTTATTCTTGTTGAATCACAGGAAAGGTTGGAGATTGGCTGCACAATGCGTGGATGGGGCTGCTCGCCAAATACACAAGTTTGATTTCGAGACTCCTCTCAGCCTGTGTGATAAAGGTAAACTTTTTAATAGTAAAACTATTTTGTATTAAAAACTAATTACTACAGACTACAGTGAATAGAAATGACGTCGAGACAAGCTTACCTTGATGTTTCCATTAAGACGCTGATTTATATGACTGTATCTTGTGCTTTTGCGTTTGTGATGAAATACATTTATTTTTACTGACATCTGGTTCTTTTAATAGCACTCGGCATACATCCCTGTTATTACCCCGCTGCTAAACTGAAAAAGAAGATTAATGATGGCAAAAATATGATGGAGGGTAAGTCTACGAGTTTAGTGCATAGCCAAATAATTGAAATGGTTAATTTGGATGTTGCGCTGTTGTGTGTGTATTGGCTTAATCTTTGATGTGCTTCTTTTGGAATTCATTCATCTGTGCCTGTAAATCATGGAATAATTGTGTCTAATCTACTTTGTATCGATTTACATGTTTAGATTCAAGTCTGAAAAATGACTCTTTGGTTGATTCGCTGCTCGTTAATTATTCCCCACTGGATTTTGATTCGGCTACAGACGGCAGAGAGGTTGATCGGAATCATAACAATTATGTACTTGCCCACTACAATCCTGCGAGAACGAAAGTCAAGTCGGGAGTCCAAGGACCGTCGAGTAAGTAATTTACATTTGTTTGAATAAAAATAAGAATTAGTCCTACAAATGAATAGGGAGCTACTTACATACATTAAATTTCCATTGATTTTTTGTCTTCCTACAAAGTGGGACCCATTTTCTCATCTCACGCCTCTAACGAGGACTATGAAGATGTAGAAAATAAAAGCAAGTTGAGGGCCGACGAGTCCATGTGGAAGGATCGAATCATCCTGTGGAAGGAGCGAAACCGTCAGTATGAATTCTTTCGAAATGCAATCCTCATGGAACATTTTCTGAAAGAGAAAAGCAGGAAGAAGAAGAAGAGTGCTTTTGTTCGATATTCCATTGGTGTCTTCCTATTCGTCTACAGTTTTATTTACAACTTCTTTTTATTGCTGAGCCGGCTGAGCGGTCGTCTATTCGAGAGTAAAATAAATATTTTCAAAAAAATTCAAAACGAACTACAAAGACTAATTTGACGTAAACAACACAATATTCTGTGATCTTCTCTTTGCATAAATTATTAAACTTTTAATTTTTTTTTCGCTCTTTCCAGTGTTGGATGAATGGACACCAGGAAATCGGAAGGAAACTAAGGCCGCCAGATCAGCTGATGCGGACCCCCCTGTCATGATGTATGATGGAATCCGGAGACGAAAGCAGCGACCAAGCTACTACACGCAGAGGAACCAAATGACTTCGGGGAATCAGGGAAGAAATCTAGCTCAAGATTTTGCCCGGCTGGAAAGAAGGTCCCACTTCAAACATAGCGAGGGTCAAAAGGTTAATGTATGTCCATACCGGAAGTGCCGGTTATGCAGGGGAAAGGTTAACAAAATTGATCAAATCGTGCTAATTTCTAATAGTCGTTTATAAAATGTGTCATCACAGGATCGATTGGAATCTCACTAGAAAAACGTCGTCCATCGAATTCTAACAATTCATTACTCCCCGTCCGCAACCATGGCTCCACAAGAAAGCCCGGAGAGTTTTTTTTAAAAGCAAGACTGTAAGTAGTACAGTCTTGTCAGTTAATAAATAATTACCTACAATAATTATACCCAATTTGAAATTACGCTATTAGTGTTTAGTATACAGGATTTGTATCTCTTTTTATTTTGTATTTATGATAAGTTTGTATGCCGATGATTTGTATCAAGATTACTTAATATGAATGTAATGGTGAATAAAATAAAAAATGAAATATTTGATAACATCTTGGTTTCTCCTTCCGTTTTAAAAATGTTTGCTTTATTTACAAAAGAGCAAGCTCTCTCCTTGTGTCTGTATGTACATTACAAATGTTTTATTTTTTTTGTTACTCATGACTGAAGGGCTTTGTTTTCCATCTCCTTCATAAGAACAAAAGTAGTATAGTATCATCATTATCATTTCTATCCTCGTATCGTATCATACATAGTTTTTATATATAGATTTATAGTAGTATGGATTACGTAATACTTAAATTAATCATAATCATAATAATAATAATTAAGTAGGTATTCATAGTATGTAGTAATAATAATAATAATAATATTAATATTATTTTTCCCCTTTCATCTCCGTCTCTCTCAAACCAATGTAATGTATGACTAATCCTATCCCTTGTAGCGTAAGTATTTATGTAGCCTACCAGTACCTATGTACCTTTTTATTTTTTCATTTTAGTAATGTGTTTTTGATTTTTTTTAAACTCTCTGTGCCTATATCTACCTTTCTACTTTTGTGAAACGCCTTTTAAATTAATAGTAATATTAATAATAACAATAATAATGTTAAGTGATATGAATAGTAGCATTTTTTGTTGTTGAAATAATTTTCTGGCATTTGAATTTAAATGTATCATTTTATACTTCCTTGGCGTTTGCTCTTGGTTTATTTTTTATTTTTTATATTTCTTTGTAATTTAATTTTTAATCTGTTAGCTATGCTGTGTGCCTACACACTTTTCTTTTTACTAACTGTACAACATCCTGTAAAAATACTAGCGGAGAGAATATTTCCCATGGATTTGTATTAATAATTTGGTAGAAGAATAAGAGAATCAGGATAAAAAATGCAAAAAGTATGCTAGCAAGTATATTTTTTAATTACTCAGAATGAAAAAATTTAAAAATCACTACAGTTTTTTTTACTCCCTTAAACCAAAGTAAAATTTTGAATTGTCTCTGCATTCCTTTCCTCTGTCTTATATGTATATGTATGTATATATCGCACGCGCTATATATGGAGCTATATATATATACCGCTGTGCATACAGTCTGTTTGGAAATTTTCAAAAATTACTTACTTTATTAGTAAAGTCTTTGAATTTAAAAAGTTTTTATTTTCATTTATTTTTTCTTCTCCTTTGATTGCTACATATAGGTAGATAAAGCGTGAACGAAATTTTTATAGTCGAGGACAAAAACTAATATGCAGGTTGAAGTTGTAATGATATTTATTTATTATTTATGAGTTTAATTAAAAGTATCTGTTACTAAGAATCTAAGAAATCTGCGAAAATTGTAAACAAAGAGTGAAAAAAGTACTTTGTAAAAAGATAGGCATTTATACTATGCTTAGAATTTTTACAATTTGAGAATACATGAGTTAGAACGACGGTCTGAAATATTGACAAAGAAACTTTGAAAATACAAAAACAAAAATCGTAAAAAAACAAGCTGCTGATTTAATGCAGTATTGTAAGGTTTGAGTTGTCAGTATTTCAGTATTTGTATGTAACAGAGTACAGTGTAAGTATAGTAAGTAGCGTACAGGTATACAAGTATAGTAATATATAGCATTGCAATGCATTTTACGATGCTATGATTAATTAATTAATTAATTAATTAATTAATGTAATGCTAACTATTTATAAATCATCGCAGTCGCAGCTCATAAATTCATACACGATTCACTTTCTCTCTAAATTCAGTAAATTCAGTTTTTGTTCTAAAACATTGCCACCCCCGTCCCTAATGTTCTTTCCCCCCAACTTGACTTAGTTTCTTGTACTTAGCTTCTATGCAATAATGTTTTTCTTAAAATGTATAACTTTATAATTTACAATTATTTTTTATTCATTTTGTATTAGTATATATTTGTATAATACTAGTGTAATAATAAATTATCGTATAGTAAATCATTATCTCTTAAATAGATGTTTGTTTTTATTTTATTTTTTTTAACTTTATACTACTTTATGTACCTACTTGTTTTAATTACTTTTGTTTAAAGCTATTAATGACTCATTGAATACTATTATTTCATTCACATGTTAGTTTTGTTTTATTTTTTGGCATCATACTTTCACTTGACTTGGTGGGCGTGGAGTGTCTGTACGTCACAATATTTTTTTCTTCTCTCTCTCTCTCGCTAAATTTTAAAGTAAGCATTTTTAAAAGTGTGTGTGTGCATTCTCTCTAAACTTTCCCTCACTTTTCACTTTCTTTTCAACTTTTACCAGCGATGCTGTCAAATCGAAAATGAAAATCACGAGTTGTTCATTTCCGTCCCTGCTAGTTTTTTTTTTGATTTCCTCTTTAAACTTCCCCTAAAAACTTGAATGGTTCGTAAATGTGTAGGTATATATTATACTAGTATTATATTTGTAAGCATACAGTTGGTATATTTATATATATATGTATTGTAATATTGTAGGTATTCATGATACCATTTCCCTTGCTGAAATGTAGTTGTAATGTAATTAGTATAATTGGTAGTAAAATTTAAAATTTGTAAATATTCTTGTCAAACTTTTATGATTTTCCTTTCTAAAAATGTCTACGATAAGCATTTCGGACTTTCACCGCTTTCACCCTCACTACTACTTTCTCCACTAAACTTTCACCAGTACTTTCTCCTCTACTTTTTTTTACTTTAAAAATGTTACTTTATTCTTCTCTGGCTACAAAATGTGATAAAGTTTTTACCATGATTTCAATTCATCTTCCCTTTTGACTTTCTTCTGTTGTTCTGTGTTCAAATGAGCCATTTGTGAGTGTGTGAGGGAGAAAAAGGTTGTGTGTGTGTATCTGTGTTGTGTGTGTCTGTGACTATATA